>VDFB02125537.1:0-63536 GCA_007258455.2 Sequoia sempervirens | reverse complement strand
CTTTCAATGGAATTTACTAGAAGCATTCTTTCTATGGTTGAAGCATTTGGATCACTCAACCTACTGATCAGATCCTCAAGTTGTTTTCTATTGTTCTCAATTTCACTCCTCAAATTTTCTTGAGTGCCAAGAGGGTGTTAAGACAATGGTGGGGGAGGTTGATTTTGTTGAGGATTTTTCTATTGAGTATTTTCCTCCTCTTCTTGTTGAGGATTTGCAAGATTTCCTACAAATTTTTAAAAAAATTCAAATCTAACCTAAAACAAACAAAATCAATTTCAAACTAACAAACTCAAAACAAATAGCAAACAATACTTACCTCTTGCATCTCTTCATCATCATGGGGCCATATTTTCCAAGAAAATCCAACTATTGTTGATGAAATATGTAGAAATCCTTCCTCCTAGAATGCGAGCGTGAAAGTGAGGGGTTTTGGCCATGGGCAGAGCTGAGAAATAGTAAAAAGAAAATGATACATATTTCACTTTTTTTTTTACTTTTAAAATCAAATAACACAAGTGTGTTATAACACGCTCGCACTATCTCTTTTCAAATTTTTTTCCCAAGTGCGACCAACTTCATGCACCTGCCTCACTCATTATTTAGCTTGTATTGCTAGGTTTTGTGAGTTGAATGTTAAAGTGTCTTTTCCAAGCATTTTCTTGATGGTGAACCCATCAAAGCTAAAAGAACTCCCTCCTAGCTCCTCCTTGTTGATAATTCACTCACCTTGTGAGGTTGACAATCAATCCAATTAGAACTCCTAGGATATTATTGAATGATAATAGGAGAATAATTGTGTTCAATGACCTAGGCAATAAAGTACCCATTTTCCTATTATTCACTGTTCTCCCAATTAAAATACAATAGAGTATTGAAATACACACAAATCAGATTAAACCATTCAGACACTTGGGGAAAGAAAGTAGAGCACAAAGATGAATTGCACTCATGAAAGCTAGGTGATTCATTTATTTTAAAATTTTAAAATCAAGTATACAAAATTACTCAAATGAGAAATGAGAACCATCACAAAGCATCTTACAATACCTACTAAAATGACACCAACATGATGTCCTAGGAGATTAAGAAGTGTTTCCCAAACTAATCTTGCCATTTTTTAATCCCACAATTTTTTCTCCTCTTTCTCACTCATTGCATTTGTACATGGTATCAGAGCCTCGATTTGTAGCCCCTTCTCAACATTTTTGGAGAAATACATTGCAGAGCTCATTCAGGGTCCCTCAAGGGTTTCATTCCTTGAATATATTTATGAAGAATCTTGGACCAGACCAAGTTTTTCCATTGGATTTAGAGCACTAGAAAAAGTCAGGATTGGCTTTTATTTCACTGATTTTGGTCATCATTGAAGAAATCTATGAGGGTTTCAAGTTCGATGATTTTTTTGCAAGATTTGGAGTTCACCTATTTTCTGGGCATTTTTGGAAAAAAAAGGACCTCGCCATTGAGTCCACAGTGCCCAAAAAACCCTATTTTTGTATTAATTTTTTCCATTTTGGACACTTTTGACTGGAGAGGAAAAATGTTTTTCCCCCAAGGTCATACGACCTCAGGGCACACATTCTGAGGTTCAAATTTTGAAAAAAAAACATTTTTTTTAAATCAAAAAATTATTTGAAATCCTACATGGTTTATTCAAATTCAAAGATCACGCATCACCCAATCGGGCACCCACTAAGTTGCTACTACCACCAACAGAGACCTAACAATGCCAACATTTTGTTGCTTCCGTCAACCCGAGGTCTTGTGGAGAACCGTGGCAAGTCCAACCCATGCAGGCTCTCTTCAACCCTTTGCTAGTCCTATTATGACCCGTGTCTGACCTACCCACCAAAAGACTTTTTTTTCTCTAGCTCCCCTTATGGTGGTTGGGTATGCGCTGCACTCAAGAGCCAACCCCTGTGTGCTTATTTTTTGCTCCATGTTAGTCTTCTCAGCGCCTTTACAGGGATTTTTTCTTGTAACTTTTGCAAATGGAGGTATTTTTTTGCAAATGAGAAATCATCAGAAAGCTAGTTTGATGAACTTTGCAATGGTGGAGATTTGATTTTTTTATTTTTCTTTTTTGATGCTTTTTTTGGCCTCGAAAGTCAAGTATTGTTTTTTTCACCTGGGAGACATATCTTTTGACTTGTTTATCCGTTTTTTACAATTCTTGTGAAATCAAAAATATGGTTCAGTCCTCTACAAAGATCTGAGGTCTATTTTTATCAGGGAATTAGATGTGAACTTTTATTTGTCAATGAAATCATTCTTATTTTGTTGCACTAGGTTTATTTTTTCTCTCTCGTTTATGCATGTTTTGCATTCTCTTCTTTTACAATCATGGGTTATTGTAGTAAATGAACTGATATAAAGTTCCATCAGGGGGGTTTCTTGCATAATAATCTGATTAGAGTGTAGTTTCACTCTGATCTCATCTTGATATTGATGACAACTCGCATGGGTTGTATCTAGATTATGTAATTTATTTTGGCCACATCTTGCTCATAGCTTAACACATTTTTGGTTCACATTGGTTCACACTTCAGATTGAGATCCTATGGTTATTGATCCACATTGGGTCACATCTCAATTTGAGGGCCATTAAATTTATGGTTAATGTTCAAAAATATTCATGGTACTTGCTCATATGGATCAGTTTTAGTCATAATTTGGCATTGACATCGAGACACATGGCTTCCATATTATTTTGTCATATCATTCCCTCTTATCGAGGGAATCATTTTATCATCTACTATTGCTTCATAGATTCCAGGGTTGTTCCACCTTGTGATTTTTCTAGTGTTCTGTGGCATCAGGTCTGTTATTGCTTTATAATGATTCCATGAGTCAATTAGTGATTTTCATATGGTTTCAGTAGTAAACAAAAGTATATTTCTTTGCTTGCCTAATTCAGGTTCCAGTGTTACTCCATAGTGTTCTTCTAGTGCTTCTCTACAATAGGTCATCACATTGAAGGGGGGTTTTGTCCCACTGGGTTTTCTCCTCTTTCTTACTCATTGCAATTGTACATGGGTACCTAATCAGGCCTTGTTGTCAGGACCCATTCATGATTTTTTGCATTCATCCTAGCATTATGTGCATGTTGTTTTAGTCTCCCTAAGTTTCACTTAAGGGAGAGTGTTGGTGTAATTAATTATTTAATTACACTTTATTAAGTTCACTTAGGTTTTACTTAGGTAATAATTAGTTTACTTAATTAATAAGTAAGCTTTATTTAGTTGAGTTGATTTTAGGTCAATACTAGGGTTACACATGCATTGCTTTTATAAAGCAATTTATCCCTTGTAATTTCTCAATTCTAAATAATATCAATTTGCACATCTTCATGCAAAGATCTTGCTTTTTTCTTATTTTCTCTTTTGTGGAAGGTTTTACTAGTTTGCATGTCTGATCTTGGTTTCTAACAGCCATGAGGGTTGGGCCAATAAACCAATTCATGACCATACTTAAATAAAATGTTTCTTCCCATTTCCCTACTATTCAACATATTTTGAATAAGTTCATATTGATTCTAGCATAAAATAGGGTACATTCTTACCCATAGTCCAATGTATATAGGCAAAGAAACTGAATTAATTTGTGTCACTTGAAAAGATTTATTTATTCCTTTTACATAGTAACCAATAATTTTTTGAGCACAAATCTACAAAATGATTAAACCTTAACAAACATTAGCATGAGTTAGTTTAAAATAAGCAAATAAAGTGCTCCTATGAGATACCTAGAAACATGGTAGATATGCAAGCAAGAAAATAATATATCCAAAGTAGATAACTATAAGCATATACAAGCATGTTCATACCCTATCCCATTGTGGAGGTGGTGCTCCTTTGATGTGGAAAGGATTCCCTTTCCCACCCCCTTGATAAGCTTCCAATGTGATGAAGGTGCAAAGATGATGAGTGTCCAATTTTCCTCAAAGATAATGATACCAATTGGATATGAGTGTGCCTATAGTGAAAATGCTTGAGATTGTGGATGATTATTTTGAAGAGAATTCTTCTACTTATAAGGTTGAAGGGTTGAAGAATGGAGAGATTGGTGGAATGTGGGACTAAAGGAGAGAAAATGAGATTGTGACACTTGTCAAAAATCTATTGGATGAAGGTGGAGCACATTTTGGAGAATGTACAAGTAAAGATGATGGAAGAGAAATAAATGAATGTGGTTGGAGATGTAAGAGGGGTGTAAGAGGCATTAATATTTGAGCAATAAAGTAAAAAAAGTGGAGTTATTGGAGGAATATTCCCAAAGTATATGCTTTTTTGAGGAAAAATAGGATAATTAGTTAATTAAAAGAATTGATTTTCATGTCCAAGTGGGTTAGTTAAAATCAAGGGTTGGGTTTGACCAAGGTTGAGTTAAATGCTACAGAATGGGTAATTAGGATTAGGAGTTAATTAATCTAGAATTAATTAACTCAGAGGAATTTAGGGGATTTGACATTTGATTTATGAAATAAGATGAGAGGACTTTAGGGATTTGATTGATTTATTTAAATCAACATGCTGAACATTGGTGAATTAATCTAATAAAATACTTTATTTGATTAATAGAAGAATTTGATGATAATTCAATACAATTAGGTGCATAATGCCAGTTAGGCCTATTTGCATGTCTACATTTTTCCCCTCTTTGAAGTAGTGTACTAGTTACATTGTTTCAAAGACTAATGTTACCAAAGATAGAAATTCAAAAATTTCTTGATTTTTCAAATGCCTCACTGTTGCCCCAGCGGAAAGAATTATGCTGGTACACTGCGCCCTCGAGAGATCAGGTGAAAACTTTTCTTTTTGGTTCAAGCTCATGAAAAGAGGTTCATGTTGGAGAAATGAGAAGGTTAGAGTAATAGATCTATATTATGATGATGATGATGATGCAAATGAGATGATTTTAAGATGCTTAGAATAACAAATCTATATTATGCTAAACACTTAAATGATGATGCAATGTATGTAAGAAGATGAGATGGATGATGTTTTCCTATGACGATATGTATGTTCATGCAAGATGTTGATGATTTATCAATGCAAGATGCTGAATTTCATGATACCATATTAGCGTGAAAGAGGATAGAAGAATGAGAGGGATCAACCCTTGATTCTGAGTTGTAGAATTCTAACAAGTCTATCAGTCCTTGAGAATTTGTTAGATGATGTGAATGATGATGTATTTCTTATCAAGGGATTGGTGATCTAAAGAGAATTACTTTCCTTATGTTGGAGAATACACATAGATATGATGCATCAAGGTACAAATAACCAGGATGGAATGGTATATAGTGAGATGGACTTTGACTCATTAAACAAATAGGAGTATCCTTGTTCACACCCAACATATGAAACCTTGTTAGAGTGTACTTTAGATATTTCACACATCTCAATAAAAAACTTAAAGTGGAAAAGCCTCCAAATGTAATATCAGATATCCAAAATATCATCCCTACACACCAAAAAAAATTAGCATGACCAAGGTTATATTACAAGAATATCCAACAAACACAATAGAAAAAAAGATAATGATCAATGCCCCATTCCTTTCTCTCTAAATCATTTTGATTAGACATCATCGAGAGGTCCTTGTAATGTGCACAATAAGATAACTTAAAATAAATAATCAAGCAAACCAAAAAACTAATGATCTTCATACCCTCTAGCCAAGACTAAACTACAATGATGCCTGATGTTGATGTCCATTGTAGGAAGGATGAATCCTAGGACATGATGTTATTAGATGATTGTGAGATTAACAAGATCATGGGCTAGTGATACAAAGAGTTGACCAACTTGTTTACCTATTGACCTAAACTTAAGACCTTGACATTTGAGTTTTCACATTCAAATTTGCTAGACTTGTTTCTGATTGTTTTGCCAAAGGTTGCAAATGACGATCGTTTATTGTGAGTGAATGTTTATTGAGGGTGAACGCAAAATGGGATAGGTGATTTTGGGTTTTTTGACTATTGTTGATTTTTTTGAGATGTTATGAGGCTATTCTTGAGCTTTTCAAGATATTTTACAAATGTTTTGATTTTTGAATTTTACAATAATTTTAGTGTTTTAAAAGATTTTGACCAAGAACCAAACGTAAGCACTTATCCTAGGGGCCTTGGGGGATTATCTAATATTAGCCTTTCTTATGATATACATGTAGAGACCATGTAGTTTGACTGACACAAACTCGTTTATTGATGATAAATATGAACATGTGTTGGATTGTCAATTTATTATGACATACTCCTAAAGGACTAACCTAATGTCTTGGGGGTTGATCAATGATTACCCTTTCCTACATTCAAGCTTAGATAAAACATAGTTCAACATGACGACTCTATTTTTAAATTTTTTTCTATTTTTGACCTATTTTTGGACTTTGATATGATTTGAATGTTTTTGGATTTTTTGATTTTATGAAAGTTTAATTGGATTTTTTTTGTTTTAAGGAAACTTTCAAGAATATACACAACTTCAATCCAATATAGGTATAAGAACATGCCCCTAGCGTGATGTGATAGACTACTTTGATAAAGGTAGGATAAACTAATCTTAGGATTGCACCAAGTAGTTCTAGGATGGAACATGATACCAACACATGATCAAGCTGTAATGCATACATGGATGGGTAATGGAAGGATCAATGAAATGTGGTGGGTGAATGCGATGGAAAGTGATGGTAGGTGATGGAGAATAAGTCGAAGAATCCATGGTGGATGGTAAGTGATTATTTACACAAGGCACATGTTTGCTAGGTTTTTACCAAGGTACTTTCCCAAAGTGCCATGGAAGTGGTTATCACTAGAGGGAATTTTTTTTTTACTATTTTCAATCCTTTTTCTAATTTTTTTTGGATGTTTATATTTTTCAGGTTTTTTGTATTTTTTATTTATACCTTGCAAGATTAGGCATAATTTTTTTTGAGATGGGAGCTATTGATGCGCTCCTATAGAGGCTCACCTTTGGGTGTGGATAGGTTATATGCTCCTGATTTGTAGCTTGCAATGATGATAAAGGGTCCCAACCAGTTGGATTGAAATTTTCCCTTGTCTAGATTTAGTACATTCTTCTATTTTTCTTTCAACACAAGCTCTATGACTTGAAATGACTGTGATGTAGGAGCATCCTTGGTTCTTGGAAATCCTGCATCAACCATACATATTTTCATTTTAGTTTGTTCTTATCTCAATTCTTGATCAGTTCAAGTTGGAAAATTCAACACTTCATCATATTTTCTCACCAGACCATGCAGCTCTATATGTGCATCATGGACATGTTCATTTTCCTTATTCCAAGATTTGAGCACAATTGGATCATTTTATGGCTAGTTTGATCACTTGTGGATCTTTCTTGTAACTTGTGAGTCTCAACGGTGTGACTTGAATTATTTCATGGAGTGTCCCCAACCTTAATTATAGGTCCACACTTCATCCTATGCATTCACCATGTATTAATTCAAATTTGAGGCCGACCTATTCATGCACACATTACATTTTATTTCATTGGAGATTGTAAATACCTTTGACTCACGTGAAAGATTATAGATCTATGGATATGATATAAAGCTTATAATAGATCATTAGGAAAGTAGAGTTGATTACAATAGAATAATATAGATTTGATATGCAATATTTTCACTTGTATTGAGGAGAATATAGGAATATGGTATTTTGAGCATGTTGTACCAGGCCTATGAGCCGAATTTGTAAGCCCAGATGTTGTTGGCCAATTCTAATTGAAATTTATAAGAATAAGGAAGTTGGAATCTGCATTTCCCTCCATATTTATGTGTTACTTTTTTTGTGTGACTCTTGTTGCATGGTCTAAATTGTTCTCTTTTAGGACCCTCCTACCATGGCTACACAAGATTCATATCAGAGTGAGAATCATTCTGTGAGAGATCATCAAAGTTTGCAAAGTTTTGTTGAAGAATTTTTGTGGGCTAATAGAGTGAGAATCCGACCTTCATCTATAGATGAATTTTGTAAAGATGGAGGGAAGAATAAATGTTAGAGGAGATGGAGCACATGGAAATGTAGACCCATCTATAATGGAGATGTTGAGAGGAATTGTTGCTAGATTAAAGGAAGTCGAAACGGCCTAGAGGAGAGGTTGGCCAGTTCATGATGTGAGTGATGAAGAGGTAGAAGTATAGGAAGAAAGGGATAGAGAAGATCAAACTGGCCTTGATTAGGGAGAAGAGTGGTTCATAAGATCCCTAACCAGAGTGAATACTAAACCATAATTTAATCCACCAAACTATAGTGGTAAGTTGGATTCAAATAAATTACCTGATTGGATAATGAAGATGTTAAAGTATTTTGATTTTGAAGGTACCACTAAAGGTAAGAAGGTGAAATTCACTTGTACAAAGTTGAAAGGACATACATCCCTTTGGTTGGAACATTTGTAGGTAGATAGGAAAAGAAGAGGAAAGGAGAAGATAAAATCATGGGATCAGATGGTGAATAAGTTAAAGATGAAGTTTATTCCTATAGATTATCAGATCAATCTATTCTGGAAGTTCTATAATTTGAAGCAGAAGGAATCAAGTGTGACTGAGTATACTGAGAAATTCTACAAGTTGAATATCAAATCTTTACTTTCGGAGAATGAGGTTGAGCAAGTAGCTAGATATGTAAATGGCTTGAAGCTGCCTATATAGGATGATATTAGTTTGATCAAGTTGTTCAGTGTAGAGGAGGCATATAAATGTGTGCTAAAGGTAGAAGAGAAGTTGAACAAAAGAAATGAGTAGAGACATAGAGGAAGAGGTGGAAGATTTCAGAGAGGAAGAACTTTTATTGGAGGAGGAAGAGGAACCTTTGTAGATCATAATAAAGATAAGGAAGTTAGTAAGAATGATAATTTTTACCGTAGAGATGATAAAAACTCTTAGCGGAGAGGAGGTTATGGTAGTCACAGGAATTACGGTTATAGAAAAGATGAAAAGGGACATGAGAAAAGAGTATTAAGGGGAACTTGTTTTAAGTGTGGTGGAGAAGGACATAGAAAATTTGAATGTAATTAGGGAGAGAAAAGTAGAAAGATAGAGAACAGTAGAAGAACAACCTTTGTTGAGGAAGATCATGTCGAATCATCTAATAAACTAGAAGAGGGAGAAATGTTGGTAAACCAAAGAGTATTGTGTCAAAGTGAGTTGGAGCAGGAACCATTGCAGAGAAAAAATTAGTTTCGGACTAGATGCAAGGTAGTTGGTAAATGTTGCAGAGTGATTATTGATAGTGGAAGCTCTGAGAACCTAGTTTATGAAGAAATGGTGACCAAATTGAAACTAGAAAGATTGAAACACCTGAAACCCTATCAGATAGAATGGATTCAAGATGAGCATAAGGTACTCGTAAGTGAATAGTGTTTGGTGAAATTGAAGATAGGAAATTATCATGATGAAGTTTTGCGTGATATCATGCCTATGGATATATGCCATGTTTTGTTGGGAAGACCTTAGTAGTATGATAGACAGGATATTCATGAAGGAAATAAGAAAACATATACCATTGTTTCTAATGGGATGAAGCAGACTTTGTTACCATTGGAGGATGTTCCTAAAGTTGAGGTTTGTATGAATGCTACAATTTTTTTGGTTGATGGAAGGAGATTTCTTGATGGTATGAGACATGAGAACATATGTTACACCTTGGTTCCTAAGAAGGCTGAAGAATTAAAGCATGTAGAAGAACAACTGGAGGAGATAAAGGATTTGTTGGTAGAATATGTGGAGATCATTCTGGATAATGTACTTGATGGATTACCATATGTGAGGAGTATTATTCATTGCATGGGTCTGATTCCTAAATCTAGTTTTCCTAATAAAGTAGCACATCATATGACACTTGCAAAGAATGAAGAGTTGAATAGATAAGAGAAAGAGTTTTTGAGGAAGGGTTTGATTAGAGAAAGCTTAAGTCCTTGTGCAATACCTGTTGTGTTAGCACCTAAGAAAGATGGAGAATGGAGGATGTGTATGGACTCTAGAGCCATAAACAAAATCACAGTGAAGTATAGATTTCCTTTACCCCAGATGGATGAAATTATGGATTGTTTGAGTGGAGCTAAATACTTTATGAAAATAGATTTGAAGATTGGATATCATAAAATTAGAATCAGATAAGGGCGCGACTAGAAGACAATGTTCAAGAAAAATGAAGAATTGTATGAGTGGTTGGTGATGGCTTTTGGACTAACAAATGCATCAAGTACTTTCATGAGGTTGATGAATGAGGTATTGAAGAAATTATTGGGTAAGTTTGTGATTGTTTATTTGGATGACATCTTTTTTTTCAGTAAGACTAGCAAAAAACATTTGTTGCATATAAGACAAGTTTTGTAGAGGTTGAGAGAAGAGAGGTTGCTGATAAACATTAAGAAGTGTAGTTCTATGAAGGAAGAACTAGTATATCTAGGATTTGTTATATCTAAGGATGGATTGAAGATGGATCTTGAGAAGGTATGAGGAATTTTTGAATGGCCTACATTAGAAAGCATTGGAGAGGTAAGATCATTTCATGGAATGGATAGTTTCTATCAAAATTTCATTAGGAATTTCAGTTCTATCTATAGTCGTATGACATAACCAATGAGAGCGGATATGAAATATTTTAGGTGGACATCTGGAGAAAACTAGAGACTTGAGTTGTTAAAACAGAAGGTGACTAAGCAGCCTATGCTAGCTTTACCAAACTTTAGTAAGGTATTTCAAGTGGATTGTGATGCAAGTGGAAACACAATTAGAGTAGTATTAAGTCAAGAAAGAAGACCAGTAGCCTATTTCAATGAGAAATTGAATGATGCTAGGAGAAGGTATTCAATGTATGATCAGGATTTTTATGCCATAGTTCAAGCCTTGAATAAGTGGAGATATTAATTTTTTTCTAAGGAGTTTGTGTTGTATACAAATCATCAAGCATTACAATATTTGAATAGTCAAGGTAAGTTGAATCAAAGACACCTGAGATGGGTGGAATTCTTGTAGAGTTATACTTTTGTTTTGAAACATAGGAGTGGAAATTCAAATAGAGTTGTTGATGCTTTGAGTAGAAGAAGGAATCTACTAGCAGAGATGAGAGTGGAAGTATTAAGCTTTGATGAGTTGAAGAACTTGTATTAGGAAGACCCATATTTTGCAGAACCTTGGAGAGCCTATAAAGAACCATTCCTCGAGGATAGGATTTAGTGGTTGGATTATTTCATTCAAGAAGATATTTTTTTCAGAGGAAATAAATTGTGTATACCCCAAAGTGCAATGAGGGATAACTTGGTGAAAGAGAAACATAGTGGAGGATTGGCAGGACACTTTGGAGTTGATAAAATAGTAGCATTGGTAAGTGAGAATTAATTTTGGCCATAGATTCATAAGGATGCTAAAAAGTTTATGTAGAGTTCTAGAGTTTATCAAGTTGCAAAAGGGAGTACTCAAAATTTTGGATTGTATAAGCCTTTGATAGTTCTAGAGAGACCTTGGGAGGATATTAGCATAGATTTCATATTTGGTTTGTCGAAGACATAGAGAGGTAATGATTCTATATTTGTGGTAGTGGATAGATTTTCTATAGTGGCACATTTCATACCTTGTAAGAAGACAATAGATGTAGTACATGTAGCAGACTTGTTTTCCAAAGAAGTGGTCAGATTGCATCCATGGATTGACTAGGAGTATTGTTTCAGATAGAGATACAAAGTTTGTTGGTTACTTTTGGAGGTCACTTTGGAAGAAGTTAAAGAAAGATTTGAAGTTTAGTTCTACTTTTCAACCATAGATGGATGGATAGATAGAAGTAGTAAATGGGAGTTTGGGGAATTTAATGAGATGTTTGGTTGGAGAGAAGACCAAAAGTTGGGATTTAATCTTCACACAAGAAGACTTTGCATACAATAATTTAGTGAACAAGAGTACTAGAAAGAAACATTTTGAGATTGTTACTGGAGTTCATCCTAGAGGTACATCAAAATTTCAAGACATCAGTAAGGAACATAAAAGGAGTACAAACGCTGAGGAATTTGTAGAACATATGAAGAAAGTGCATACTTGAGTAAGACAACAATTGGAAGCTATGAACCAAAAGTATAAGGAGCAAGTGGATGAAAAGATGAGACATAAGGAGTTTGAAGTTGGAGATGAAGTGATGGTCTATTTGAGGAAGGAAATATTTCCATTTGGTACATACAATAATCTCAAGATGAGGAAGTTTGGACCCTATAATATTTTGAAGAAATTTGATTCAAGAAATGCATATGAAGTAGAGTTATAGGATGTTGTGGGTATATCACCTATATTCAACATTACAGATCTACATTAGTACCATGAAGTAGAATCTAGAGAAGATAGTAAAGAAAAAATAAGGGTCATCCCACAATAATGGGTTACACTTTTTGGCCAAACTTGACATTGAAATCAACATTTTTAAGAAAACTTCACTTTCTGACACTTATAGTAGGTAAACTATTAGGAATTTGAAAATGATGTAAACTAGTGATTTGTGAGATTTTTTCTATAGATTTTAAATGTATTTTTTTTGAAAAAAATTGAAATTAAATTGTAATTTTTTTGTGTCTCCCTTGATAACTAGTTTTTAATAGTAAACAACATTTTTAAAAAGTGGTGTGTACTTCGGCAAGCATAACTTTTTTTCTACAAAGGATAAAACTATAATTCTTTTGAATTTAGGTTGGTAACACAAGTATCTAGGGCTTTCATTTTGTTTCATAGCATTTTGTTCAATAATTTTCTTTTAATTAAGTTTTGAAGTCAAAACATTTATAATTTAGACATAGGTGCACTTCGGCATGCATAACTTTTTTGGTATGTATTGAAATTCAATTTTTCTTTTTTTGTTAGAACGAGGACATCAATACCTAGTGGATATATATTTTTCAAAAAAAAATTCCTCAAATTTACTATTTTTCCACAATGATTTTTCATCGAACTTGACATTCGGTGAAAAACCTATGTACAGTAAAACTAAAAAATAAAATATAAAATAAAAACAAAATATATTAAATTTATAGTTGTTGGAAAGCACGTTTTGATCACTACAATCATCCAATTTGGTTTATCAAGTTGACTCCATTTGCACCTCCTTCCCAAGCTTCGATAGTCAAAAAAATGCATAAATTTTGAAATGGTGGAGGGGAAGGTAAAAAAGGATTCATTAGAAGCCCCTTCTAATGAAGGGGTTCATTCAACACCCTTATATGTGCAAATAGGGTTCATTAGAAGGGGGGAGGGTTCATTAGAATTAGAAGGGGGTGGTTCATTCAAACCCCCTTCATTAGAAGGGGTAAACCATTTTTTTTTGATGAGCATTTCTAATTATTCTTTGTCAAAAAATTGTAACCCACTATTAGGGTTTACCCAGAGAAACAATTTTCTAAACAACAATCATGAGATAGAAGAAATCTTGGATACTAGAGATGGGAAGAAAACACGTGGAAGTTAGTACAAATAATATCTTGTGAAATGGAAAGGCAAACCAATGGAGGAATCTTCTTAGATTTCTTAGGCAGAGTTAGACTATATTGGCTTCCTTTTATCCCTAGAAAAGTGAGGGACTCACTTTTCAATCAACCCTAGATGTCTGATGTAGGAGCATCCTTGGTTCTTGGAAATCCTACATTAACCAAAAATATTTTCATTTTAGTTTCTTCTTGTCTCAGTTCTTGATTATTTCAAGTTGGAAAATTCAACACTTCATCATATTTTCTCAACAAACCCTATGGACCTATATGTACATCATGGACATGCTCATTTTCCTTATTCCAAGATTTGAGTATGATTGGATCATTTTTTGGAAAGTTATCACTTCTATATTAAGTGGTAGTTTCTTGAACTAGCACCAAAATAATTTTCTAAACTAACAGCTAGTTTGATTGCTTATGGATCTTTACTATAACATGTGGCTCTTGATGGTGTGATTCAAATTGTTTTGTGGAGTGTCCCAAACCTTAATTATAGGTTCACACTTCATCTTATGCATTCACCATGGAGTAATTCAAATTTGAGGCTGACCTATTCATGCACAAGTTAAATTTTCTTCCATTGGAGATTGTAAAGACCTTTGGTAGACATAGAAGATTCTAGATCTATGGATATGATATAAAGCTTGTAATAGATCATTAGGAAAGTAGATTTGATTATAGTAGAATAATATAGATTTGATATGTAATATTTTTGCTCACATTGAGGAGCATATAGGAAGATGGTATTTTGAGCATGTTGTACTAGGGCTATGAGTTGAATCTATAAGCCCAAATGTTTTTGGTCAATTGTAATTAAAATTTTTGATAATAAGGAAGTTGGAATATGCATTTGCCTCCATATTTTTGTGTTGCTTAAATGTTGTGTGACTCTTGTTGCATGGTCCAGATTGTTCTCTTTGAGGACCCTCCTACCATGGTTCCACCAAATGGACATTTGATCTTCTTATTATATCTCTATTTGAGGTGGTTCTGGTACACCTGTAGATGGTTCAAAGCATTCATTCACCACTCATCTAGTATTTCTAACTCATTTAACCATGACACCCGATACTCTTCATCGGAAATAAAATTTTACAATGATATTATCAAATATGGGAGCTCAACCTCAATGCATAGGATTGGTTCTAATCTGTAGACTAGATATAAATGGGTTACACTTGAAGGTGCGTGGGTACTCATTCGACAGGCCCATAGAGTGAGGTTCAACTGTGGGTGCAAGTCACGACTAGCTTCATTGATTTTTTCCTTTAAGATTTTCATGACGGTTTTGTTGATGGTCAAAATAGCACAACAACATTAAACATAATATTTCTATCTTATTTCTTTTGAAAAAGAAAGATAACATAAAGCAATATTTCTTCCAAAGTCTTGGTAGTTGGTTCTCAACTGTGCTAATTTTACTCAATGGCCAATGCAACTATAATATTCAAGGGGCCTTGTTGGTATAAAGGAATGCAAACTACATCATATTAATTAATGTATGGTGGGGGGTGTAAATAAATAGAATAAAGGATAGATCAAGGCTTTAGAACAACAAAATATGAATATAAACTTCTTCACATCTATACATGTACCTTAACATCAAGTGTTTCTTCAACTTACCATAACCATAACATGATTCAATCCATAGCATAATCACCCACTGATTGCTAAAATTAGATCAGTAGACATAAAATAATTCCATTCATAGATAATTCAATGAAATAATCTTAGATCTAGTTTCACCTATTGATTTGCATAAAATAGAAAACAATTAGGCACAACATTCATTGGCATACAGATGGTTATGATTCATTAACATTATCATTGAGATCCAAACTTGACAACAACATGAAATTGTATAAAAGTGTGAAAGTATCTAAGTAAAACAGAGTTTCTCGAAGTATCTTGCTAAAACTTGTAAAAATCCTAAGACTATAATCACTATCTACTATCTCATTAGGTGTCCAATCCTTCTTTAATTAGCCTACCTTTACAAAATGGAGCCCAAAATTACATATAGGTAAGCCAAGCACTAATTTCTCTCAATCAAAAATTGAGATCCACCAATAAAGGAACTAGAACTACATGAAGTGACTATGTTGGCTGATCTTCAGTTCAATGGTTGATGGCCCTATTGTCTAAAATCTGATGCCTGAGAAGGAAGGTAGAACTACTATATGATATATTTAGTTAAACTCATGCCATAACCCTAAAAAATAGGAGAGAAGAGAAAGTTTTCCACCAGCATCAGAATGTTCTATTGCCAACTCATTCCTGCGTTGCTTTCTCAAAAAGGTATTCATCATAACTAGAGAACACTTGTTGAAGAATATCCACATAAGGTCCATCTACCCAATTATCTTCAAATTTAATTCTTTTAAACTCTATTGAGGAAAACTCTTACATATCCTTTAGTTTAATCAATTCCCTCCTAACAGCTTTAACTCCATCTTTAATGTCCATTAGTCAATCCAACAACAAGTCTTCACCATTATCCTCTTTTTGCATTACCTCCTCAAATCTGTTACTTCGTTTCTCCTTCAATTTATCTAGAGGAAGACCTTTGACAAGGATATCCACATTGACTAAAATAGAAATTAGTGCATCCAATTCATCAATTTGTTCATTCAAGTCCTTACTAGCTTTTTGAACTTTATTTTTATGTTCATAAATGAATTTGGATCTAAACTTGATTATGCTCAATATCTTCTCAATAAAATCTGCATTATCCTCATCAAGGATTGATTGCTCCAAGAGAACTAGCTTTGGCACCTTGCTGATGTCCTTTAATTTCTTGACATGTTATTTATACTCTTCATCTTGTTTCTCCAAGACCTCAACATGCTGATTCATTTCTTCTACCAATTCAAGTGCACCTTTATGGACTTTAAAATTGTTAGCAAAAACCTCACCAACCTCTTGATTAAGTTAATCAATCCATCTATCAATCATCCCAACTTTACTTCTCATTTGCACCAATTCATCTACTTCTTTCTTGGTTAGTAAGATTGGGGTCTTTGGAGCAATAGTGTATGCACAGGATCATGATGGGCCAAAAAGTGGTGATATGATGGGTTTTTGTAGGGTATGTGGCTGACGAATTTTTTTTACCCAAAATTGATGAAATGAAAAAGGTTTTTAAAGGAGATTCTTAGATTTCCACCAATATAAATTAGGCTTTACTTTGAATTTAATAAATAATAATTATTTATATTCTATTTGAATTACAACTAAAGTCCTAATTGATAAGCTAATTGAAAAACATCTATAGCTTTCAAATGGTATCACATTTTTTTAATCTAAAACATGTGTCACATTCTATGTTTCACATACTATAGGATTAAAAATAAATTAATTAATTTCATGAAGTTTTGACCAAGTTAAGGTGGTTAGACATATGAGTTTTTTATTTTTTAAAAGTTGTAATAAAAATTCATAATTAATTATTTACTTGGAAAAAAATTACAAAAAAATATGCATCACATCGGGACATGAGTCCTCTACTTATATCTAAAATCTTTAAAAAAATATTATCATTTTTACTGTGGTTATGGACACCTACTTCTTATTTTTTCCCTAAAATTTAAGTACTATTGCATTGAAATTTCAAATTTTCACCAAATAGATTTTATTTTTTTAAATAAACCTAGTATTTTAGAAACTACATTCAATTTGCTACAAATTCTATTCTTACGTATTTTTGAAATAATATAGATAACTTATTCAAATTTTTATGTCAAGCTGCCTAACTCTAATTTTTCTAAATTTTTTGCCACTTAAGGGCTTGTTTTTTCCATGATGATCCTGCACATACCCAGTAGCTTGTTGATAAATAGGAGTGGAAACATCCTTCAAGAATTTATGCAATTGATCCAATGGGCTTTAAGTTCATCCTTCCTTTATTTCTCTCTAACCATCCTAGATTTAGTAGAGGATGCCACAATTTCAATAAGGTTCACTTGTTGATTCCTTGTAGGTCTCCCCAAATTGATAGTGCCCAAATGGTAATCAATCAACTACATATCTTGTTTCTCCTTGTCCACCATTGGGATTGCACATTCAACTACAATTTCCCTTACATCTATGAGCTTCGTGGAATGGAGGACCCTGACCTTCTTCTTGGGTCTCTCTTCATCAATCTCCTTCATCTAATCCCAATTCAAAGGTTGAGATTGAACTATTTAATTCCTTTCTAGGTCTAATTTTAGCCATGTTGGAGCAGTAGGAGTGGTAACTACTTGCATGGAAGAGGAGGAAGCAATGGTAGAAGAAAGAGGTTGTAGAATGGTGGTCTTAGGTTGAGATCAACATCTTGTACCTGTTGGTCCTCCCTTTCTACAACTTCTTTTGCAAGACTTTCATATTTTTCCTTTTCTTTTTGCTCTTGCATCTTTTTAGCATCTATACCCTCTTTCAAATGTTCTTCCAACCTCTTCTCCTCATACATTTTATCTCTGTCTTTCAAGCTCTCTAACCTTATCCTATGCTTCTTTAGACCTTTTTTCCATAGTGAGAAAGTTCTTCAGCCTCCTTTTCTCTTTGCAGGAATTCCTCCTCTTTCCTCTTATGAACTTACTCATCAACTTTAAATTTAGCCTCAAGGGCTTCTCTTTCCCTCCTTTTTTGAGATTTCTCCTCTTCAAGCTCATGGATCTTCTGCAACATAGCCAATTTATCCCTTTCCTCTTTGGTCTTCTATTCCTTCTCTTTTTTTTGTTACAACAAGTCCTCTTTTTCTTTGTGTTTCCTTGATAGTTCTTCATCCCTAGCCTTGGCCTCAAATTCTTGTTTCTTAGCAAGTTCCTCAACTTCTGCTTTGGCCTCTGCTTCCTATTTGGCATCTTCAAATAATTTCCACTATTCCTCAAGAGTGAGGACATGTTTAGTTTCCACATCTATAGTTTCTTCATTGAATTCCAACACATGAGTTTCTTTATTAGATTGGGTGTCCTCAGAGTCTATATCAATATCATGAATTTCAATTTCATGCTCCTTCCCCTTCAAGGATTCAACTTCCTTATGAAGGGTTTCTGTAGGAATTTCCCCAATTGGTTGCTATGTGAGAGAAGGTTGAGTTGATGTTTCACCTTCAATAGTTGTTGAAACACCAGGTTGAGATGAAGCCTCCCCTCTAGCCTCTATTGTAGCCTCCTCTCCATGTGATTCAGGAAGGTCTTGAGTAGGAATTGCAAGCTCAAGCTCCTCTCTAGAATTGGGAGGGAATAACTCCAACGGATCCTTAGGATTTGTCCTTCCTTTTGTCCTTTTGTATCACTGAGTGGTACCTGCAACCTTTCTCTTTTTAGAAGGTTGAACCTCTGGCTCTTTAATTCTCATAATTACCTACTAGATACTTCTATCCATGACTGACTTTGCAATTTGTTTAATGTCAATGGATTCCTCTGCATCCCAATCCACTAGATCCAAGTTTTTAGTGCCTATATAATCAACATCATAGTGGGGATCCAAGGTTACCCCATCATCAAAAAATGTGTCAAGAATGTCCTCCTTCACCCCATACTCAATCATGAGTGGTATGGGAATTTTTTCATAAATCCTTCTTCTTAGATCATACTCATCCTATTAGTCCATCAAAAAATACTCCAACAAATTGAAATGTTTGTCAAAAACTGTAGGAAGTAAACCTTGCATCTTGTGATTGGGATAAAAAAACTTCCTAGATGTATACAAGCCTAACTTTAAATGGATCAACTCATCACAAATTACCTTGGCTGCCACATTGTGTGCACAACTGTAATCAGGCAACTTCATTGTAAATTTGTGACAACTAGTCTTATGCTTTCCAACAAATTTGAGATTAACTGCTATAACTTCATAGATAAACTCCATCAAAACAATCTTGTTATTGCAACATCCGGGCAATAGATAAGGGTGACCACCAAAACTAGCCAGCTTGAAATAGGTGAACTTGGGGTATTGGATGTACCAATGTCCCCACTCTGCAATGAATGTCATGACATCTCTGCTCAATCTATACCTCACATCTCCTGTTAGCTAGTTAATGATGACATATAGAAATGCATCATTAACTCTTCTATAATGTGACTCAAAGGTCTGCAAGGTCAATTAATCATAGTGATCCCACACCTTCTTCTATCTAGTAGCTTCTCCCAATATCCCAACTGCATTTAAACTAGGAAAAATACCTCTTCTTATAGCCACATATATCACATAAGAGGTCATAAAGAAGCTCTTGCTCTATCTAACTCTGATCATCTAGTTATGTAGGCACTCTAATACAATCATTGGCCAATCAAACTACTTCCTACCATCCAAGATGGTTTGAATGAATGGAGACATCCATTCCTTGAATTGTGAAGCATCTCTCTTTCTGAAGATCTTGGAAAGAATCATTATAATGTCATTGATCTCCTTGTAGAAATTTGATCTCTAGCTTGATCAAGAAGCTTGGCTAGGGATTTGTTTTCTACTCTCATTGAGTGTTTGTTCATGTGAGTCTTGCTAGCCTCCTTTTTGTTGCTATATAATTGTAGTGCCTTTTCCTCATTTATTTTCTTGGGGCTCCATGGAGTAGGTTCATTAAACATGAACCTTATCATCTATGGTGTCAAATCAATGATGATATTCCCCTACAAGTCCACATAATGCCTGGTGGTGGGATTGTAACTTCCAGTTATAGTAAGTATTAGTTCTGGACACTAGACTGATAGAGGAAAGAGGGAAACATGTGCCAATCAAGATTGAACAATCATTTTTGTTCTCCTGATTACCTCCTCACTAAATGCTTCTTCATGCAACTCCTCATAATTGACTGGGCCCAAGTTTGTGTCTATGATATCTGCCCAATCTAAATCCACCTTGCTAGCTATAATAATAGGAATTTGGTGCTTATACCTCAAGGTGTAGGGAAGTTGTTCAAATTTTATCTTCTTAGGCTTGGTTCCTTGCCTTGAACTCTTGATAGGTTGGTTTCTTTCAGAAGCTTCCTTCGATGATCTAGAAATCTTCTATTTTTGCAATACAACCCTAGATTAGACAAACAAAAGCATGAAATCATTACACCATACATTATCTTTCATACCATTCTCTACTCCCTCAGAATAAATTTCCATACTCATTCAAATTTTATATCCACTGGAAGTGGAGTCAAAGAAGAATAAAGAACAAGAAACTATTTAACACAAGGCTAGATCGGGAATGGAACAAGACTAGAACTAGGATCGAAATGGAAACCAAACCTGAAACCAATCGATAGTTCCAAGTTTGTTCCCCACTTCAATTCCACATTCTCCAAAATGAAAGGATGAAGATCAAATTCAATAGTCATCAGAAGTAGGATCATTTTGGGAATGAACTCCTATGTAAACACTTCTAGGACGAGTTCACTCTTGGGTCTGCTTCTGCCAATTTACCATTCAAATGGAGCAATTTCTTAAAGATGTAGTCAAATGAATATAAGACTTAGGTCACATGGAATCATAAGGAAACTTCAAATAAAGGGGCTTAAAATCACCCTTTAATAGGATAAAGAACAAATTTAAATTCTAGGGGCTTAACATTGTAAAGGTCACCATACAAACCCTAGTTTGTGTGACTCGTCGACTCAAGTAATTAGGGCATCAAGAACCCAACATGAAAATTATTGAGCCAACACAAGAATAAGATAAAAGGGGTCACAAAATAGATTTCAAATCATTTAAAGCACAAAAGACCCCATAAAATGAAACCCTAGTTAAAAACTAGGACATGACAGAATGCACACGCCACAAAAATGATAGTAGAATGACACCAGAAACTAACGGAAAGGCAGAAGAAAAAAGAAAAAACAAGAAACAAAAAAGGACAAAATAAAACAAAGAATAAAAAGGAACAAGAAAAGATCCACAAGAAAAATCCCATGAACATGTAAGAACACCATGAGCAAGGAGAAACAAAAACATGAACAAAATGAGAAAGCAAAAAATGCCAACAAAATAGGAAAAAGACCCTACCTCAAAACACTAACAAGAGAAGGTTGAAACTGGATAAGAGTCTGCTCACCAATGTGCCTTCACAATCAAATCATGCTCCTCTTGAATTTACCCTTGCCCTGGTTCACTAAAACAACTTAGATAATAAAGATAATAAGACAATTAACCTTGATTTAGTTTGAAACAACATTTCACGCATGTGAGGAGGATAGAATTAATGCAATAAATGTTGTTGGTTGGGAGTGGAGCAAACAATGTAAATGAAAAATCAATCAAAAGTGGAAATCAAAGGCAAGGAAAAAATAGATGTAGATCCTGAACAAAACAAGAAATTGTTACCAAGCCTTTTATCGAACTTCAAACTTGGTTCCAGTCCTACGATAGGGACAAACAACAAAGGGAAATGAGGGCGAAATCAAAACCAAATCTGGACTTGGAACTTTTAGAAAGTTCCAAGTTCGGTTTCAATTTTGGTTCCACTCCCAACAAAGGAAAAAAACACCAAGAAAAATACAACGATGAAAGAAATGTCAGGATGTGGGACTGGAACAAAAAAAAACTGGACCCATCCTAGACACCAATGAAAACAAATAACACAAAGCAAGTGAGCAGGAGTAGGAGCGGGATGAAAATAGAATTCAAAACTTTTACAAAGTTCCAAATTCGGTTTCAATTTTGATTCTGCTTCTGCCATAGCAAGAAAAAAACACAAGGAAACAAGAAGCAACTCAAGGGAGAAATGGATCCAAGAGCATGAGACAAACCAAAATACAATGAAAAGAACAACTCCTAAGACCCAAACAAAACACCAAGGCCAAAACAAAAACAAAGGGGGATCCATTTTGATCCAAACAAAATGGGGTGGTTATGCAAGGCATACCAAGTCTTATTCATAGCCTCAACTTAGTGTTTACCTTGGGGTTAGTATGGGGTTGAGAAGCAATGTTCGATATTGAATTTTTGGTAGAGCTCCCAGGAATCTTGGTTTTTCAAGGGTGTTCCATTATCAAAGATAAGGGCTTGAGGAACACCATAAGAAAAAATGACATAATTTAAGATGAATTTTGAAATTTGCTTCCTTGTTATATAGATCATGGAAATAGCTTCTACCCACCTTGTGAAGTACTTTGTGGTGGTGATAATGAACTTGTGTCTATTTGATGAGGTGGGTGTGATTTTGTAGATAAGATCGAGCCCCCATTGTGAAAAAGGTCAAGGTGTTACAATCGGATGAAGCTCCTAAGCTAGTGCATGGATGAGGACTCCATAATTATAGCAAGTGGAAATGAGTGTGCCTATAGTGAAAATGCTTGAGATTGTGGATGATTATTGTAAAGAGAATGCTTCTATTTATAGGGTTGAAGGGTTGAAGAATGGTGAGATTGGAGGAATATGGGACTAAAGGAGACCCAATGAGATTTTGACACTTTTCAAAAATCTATTGGATGAAGGTGCAACACATTTTGGGGAATGTACATGTAAAGAGGATGGAAGAGAAATAAATGCATGTGGTTGGAGATGTAAGAGGGGTGCAAGAGGCATTAATATTTGAGCAATAAAGTCAAATAAGTGGAGGTATTGGAGGAATATTCCCAAAGTATATTCTTTTTTGAGGAAAAAGAGGATAATTAGTTAATTAAAAGAATTGATTTTCATGTGCAAGTGGGTTAGTTAAAATTAGGGGTTGGATTTGACCAAGATTGATTCAAAAGCTAGAGAATGGGTAATTAGGATTAGGAGTTAATTAATCAAGAATTAATTAACTCAAAGAAATTTAGGGGATTTTACATTTGATTTATGAAATCAGATGAGAGGACTTTGGGGATTTGATTGGTTTATTTAAATCAACATGATGAACCTTGGTGAATTAATCTAATAAAATACTTTATTTGATTAATATAAAAATTTCATGATAATTAAATAGAATTAGGTGTATAATTTCATTTAGGCCTATTTGTGTCTACATTTTTCCCCTCTTTGAAGTAGTGAACGAGTTACATTGTTTGAAAGACTGATGTTGCCAAAGATCAAAATTCAAAAAATTCTTAAATTTTCAGATGGCTCACAATTTCCCTAGTGGAAAGAATTACACTGCTACACTGCCCCCTTAAGAGATTGGGTGAAAAATTTAATTTTTGGGAGGTTCAAGATGGAGAAATGAGAAGGTTAGACTAACAAATCTATATTATGATGACGATGATGCAAATGCGATGGTTTTAAGATGCTTAGAATAACAAATCTATATTATGCTAAACACTTAAATGATGATGCAATGTATGTGAGAAGATGAGATGGAAGATGCTTTCCTATGATGATATGTATGATTATGCAAGATGATAAATGTCATGATACCATGTTAGTGTGAAAGAGGATAGAAGAATGAGAGGGATCAACCCTTGATTCTGAGAAGTTGCAGAAGTCCAACAAGTCTATCAGTCATTGATACTTTATTAGATGATGTGAATGACGATGTATTTCTTATCCAAGGATTAGGGATGTAAAAAGCATTAATTTCCTTATGTTTGATAACACACATAGATATGATGCATCAACGCACATACAACTAGGATGGCGTGGTATCTAGTGTAATGGAATTTGACTCATCAAATAGATAGGAGTATCCTTGTTCACATGCAACATATGAAACCTTGTTAGAGTGTATAGATATTTCACACATCTCAGAAAAAAGCATAAAGAGGAGAAACCTTCAAATGTAATAGTCAACAAGATATCCAAAACATCCTCCCTACACCAAACAAAATTAGCATGACCATGGTTATACTACAAGAATATCCAACAAACACAACAGACAAAAGATAATGATCAATGCCCCATTCCTTTCTCAAAAGCTAATGTTCTTCATATCTTTAGCCAAGATTAAACTATAGTGATGTTTAATGTTGATGTCCATTGTAGCAAGGATGAATCCTAGGACATGATCTTATCAGATGATTGTGAGATTAACAAGATGATGGTCTAGTGATACCAAGAGCTGACCAACTTGTTTACCTATTGACCTAAACTTAAGACCTTGACATTTGAGTTTTGACTTTCAAATTTGTAGGACTTGTTTTTTATTGTTTTTCCAAAGGTTGGCGATGATGGTCATTTATTGTGTGAATGTTTATTGCAGGTGAACATGAAATGAGATAGATGATTATGGGTTTTTTGAATGTTTTTGATGCTTTTGAGCTTTTCGAGATGTTTTACAAATGTTTTAATTTTCTAATTTGACAATGTTTTCAATGTTTTTTGAGATTTTGACCAAGAACCAAACCTAAAATTATCCTTTCCTATGGTATACATGTAGAAACCATGTAGTTTGACTAACATGGACTCATTTATTGATGATAAATATGAACATGTGTTGGATTTTTTGTTTATTATGACAAACTCGTAAAGGACTAACCTAATGTCTCGGGGGCTGATCAATGATTACTCTTGCCTACATTCAAGCATAGAGAAAATGTAGTTCAACATGACGACTCTATTTTTTTACCTATTTTTGTATTTTGATATGATTTAAATGTTTTTGGATTTTTTGATTTTATGAAAGTTTAATTGGATTTTTTTATTTTATAAAAGTTTAATTGGATTTTTTGGTTTTAAGGAAACTTTCAAGAATATACACAAATCCAACCCAATATAGGTATAAGAACATGCCCCTAGCGTGATGTGATAGACTACTCCAATATAGGCAAGACAAATTAACCTTAGGAATGTGCCAAGTAGTTCTAGGATGGAACATGATACAAACACATGATCAAGCTATGATGCAGATGCAGATGGGTAATGGAAGGATTAATGGAATGTGATGGAAAGCAAAGGTAGGTGATAGAGAATAATTCAAAGAATCCATGGTCAATGGAAAGTGCTTGTTTACACAAGGTGTCTATTTTCTAGGTTTTCACCAAGGTACTTGCCCAAAGCACCACATAAGTAGTTTTCACGAGAGGGAATTTTTTTTTACTATTTTCAATCGTTTTTCTATTTTTTTTTGGATTTTGATATTTTTTGATATTTTTTGTATTTTTGATTTATACCTTGCAAGCTTAGGCATAAAACTTTTTGAGATGGGAGCTATTGATGGGCTCCTATAGAGGCTCACCTATGGGTATGGATAGTTGATATTCTCTTGATTTGTAACTTGCAGTGATGATAAAAGGTCCCAACGAGTTGGGTTAAAATTTCCCTTGCTTTCTAGATTTGGTACATTCTTCTTATTTTCTTTCAACATGAGATCTTTGACTTGAAATAACTGACTCTTGATCTTCTTATTATAGCTCTATTTGAGATGGTTTTGGTACACCTGTAGATGGTTCAAACCATCCATACACTGCTCATCTAGTAGTTCCAACACGTTTAATTGTGACACCCAATACTCTTCATCAGAAATAAGATTTTACCATTATATTCTCAAGCATGGGAGCTCAAACTTGATGAGTTGGATTTCTTTTGATCTATAGACCAGGGAGAAATGGGATGCACCTATAGGTGTGTGGATACTCATTTGGTAGGCCCATAAGGTGGGGTTCAACAATAGGTGCTAGTCATGACCAACTTCATTTATTATTTTCTTTAAGATTTTCAAGATGGTTTTATTTGTAGCCTCATCTTATCCTTTACATTGTGGGTAGTATGGGGGTGGAGAAGCAATGTTGTATATTAAATTTTTGGCATAGCTCATGGGAATCTTGGATTTTGAAGGGTGTTCCACTACCAGAGATAAGGGCTTGAGGAACACCATAATGCGAAATGATGCAATTCAAGATGAATTTTGAAATTTGCTTCCTTGTTATATAGATCATGGAAATGGATTCTACCCACTTTGTGAAGTAATTTGTGGTAGTGATAATGAACTTGTGTCCATAAGATGAGGTGGGTGTGATTTTGTCGATAAGATCAAGCCCCCATTGTGAAAAAGGCCAAGGTGTTACAATTGTATGAAGCTCCTAAGTTAGTACATGGATGAGGTCTCTGTGTTGTTGGCATTGCATGCACTTTCAAACATAGTCATGTGCTTTTTTCTCCATTTTAGGCCAATAGTACCCAGTCCTTAGCAATTTCTTGGCCAAGGTCATACCACTAGAATGCAAACCACAAATACCATCATGTACCTCATTTAAAGTTGTGAAATATTCCTTGGGGTGAAGGCATCACAAGAGGGTTCCTTTAATACTCCTATGGTAAAAGGTGTCTCCTAAGATGACAAAATGGGATGAATTCTTAATAAAGGTTCTTTTTATATTTGGGGTGATGTCAGTGAGAAATAGTCCTATTATTAGGTAGGTGAATATGTCTTGGTACCAAGGATCATTGGGACCAACAATTTCACACACAAACTTAGATTATGGTACCTCAAAAGCTACTATGAGATGTTGCTTTAAAAGAATTCATATTTGTGGAAATTTTGTGGGATATTTAGTAATGATCTAATTTAGCCATGGCATCAACTACTCTATTGTTTACCCTTAGTATCTGATCAAATGTCATGTCAATGAAGAACTCTTTGAGATCCTCCACCAACTTCTTGTATGGGGTAAGCTTGCCATCCTTCATTTGATATTCATCATTATCCTAGTCGATAATTAGTTGTCAGTCCCCATAAACCTTGAGTTATATGATTTTCCATTGTACTGCAATCGAGAGCCCTATTACAAGAGCCTCCTACTCAGCAATGTTGTTGGTGTACAAGAAAGACAACCTATAAAATTTTTGGATATAGTCTCCTTGTGGTGTGATGAAGAGGACTCATACTCCTAATCCATGTTGTGTGTATGACCCATCAAAATATACTTTTGAATGATCTATTGTACTAAGACTAAAAATGGAATCATTTGGAAACACTGATACTAGTGGGTTCTCTAAATATATCTAAGTGCCTCTACCAATTGATCTACAATTTCTTGTCTCTTAATGGCTTTCCTTTCCACATATTCAATGTACTATTCCATCAAGATCATGACCCACTTATTCATTCATCCTGTGAGTGTTGCTTTTGAAAGTAGATACTTGAGGGGGTCTATCTTGACGATGAGCTTTATTTGAGGAGCCAACATATTGTAGGTGAATTTTTCTAAGGAAAACACTACTGCAAGGCAAGTATTTTCTATGAACATATAGTTTAGCTCATGTCCCACCAATGTTATTCTAATATAGTATATAGCTCTTCCTTTCCCTATTTCATCATGTTTATCTAATAGAGCCACTAGTGTTGTCTTTGTAGCTAATATATAGAGTACCAATGGTTTGTTCTAGATTGGTGGCATGAGGACTCACAATTTCAACATGTATTCCTTAATTTGATTGAATGCATGATCACATTTCTCATTCCATTTGTATGCTACCACCTTGTGGAGTAGATGAGAATATAGGATGGTTTTATCTACTAACTATGCTATGAATCTGTAGATTGACTGAGGCCTATCCTATAAACCCCTTAACTATTTTAGTGTTCGTGGTGCTTCCATGTTGAGGATTGATTTGAATTTGAGAAGATATATCTTGATTCCCCTCATTGATATAATATAACCTAGGAGTTTTCCTGATTGTGCATCAAAGACACATTTCTTAGTATTGATTCTTACCTTATATTCCTCCAATCAATCAAAGATAGGGCCTAGTGTTGCTATGTAATATTGAAGATTTCTTGATTTGGATAGTATTTCATACGCATAGTCCTCTACAAATTTTTGGATCATGTCATGGAAAATAAAATTTATATCCCTTTAGTATGTATTTACAACATTCTTTAACCCAAATGAAATCACGTTCTAATAGTAAGTGCCCCATGGACAAATAAAGGTCATTTTATGTTGATCATATTTTTCTATCATGATCTAATTATACCCTAAGAACCCATCCATCAATGATAGAATTCAATGCCCTTCCATTAGATCTACAATCATTTCTATGTTAGGAATAGGGAAATCATCCTTAGGGCATGCTTTGTTTAGGTCTCTAAAGTCGGTAGAAATATAGATCCCCCTAGTGGGCTTAGAAATAGGTACAAGGTTGGAAACCCATTTGGGATAGTCAATGGATTGTATGAAGCCAATGCCAAGGAGTTTTTGTAGCTCAAGTTTGACCAATAATGTGATATGCAGATGCATCTTTCTTAATTTTTGTCTTACTAGTTTTGACCTTGGATAGATGGCTAGATTATAGACTACTACCTCTGGATCAAGGCCTAGCATGTCAGCATAGGTCCATGCAAAATTCATTTTCCTTTTTTTCAGAAATATAGCTATATTTTCTTGTTCCCCAGTCAAAAGTGACTCAGCATAGAAAGTGATATGCGGTGTTTCTTCAATTCCCAGATTGATAGGGTTGCATTTTTCTACTAGTATTGTTGATTTTTCTTGATGGATGACACTAGAGGGAAGATTGAATCCCTCATATTTTGGAACCTTAGAGAGCTTTTCACCATTGGATACATCCTTTATTTTTACTATTTTTGGGTCAAAAAGTGACACAGTGTGATTTTCACTTAGAGACCTAGATGTTACTCTTAGATTTTCTATTTTACAACTAAGAGATTCAATCATTTCCTTGTAGTACACATGTGTTTCCAACTCAATATCAAACCTTTATTTATGATATCCATATGATAGAGTATCCCTTAGTCCCATGAATTCTAAGAGACCTTCATTATTTTTAAATGTATCTAAGATCGGTGGTCCTCATTGGTCATAGTCTATCAATTCGAGGTAAACAAGATTTAGTCTAGTGGTTTGGTTACTTGAATCAAAAGACATGGTGGTGATCATAAATAGTATCCACCTGAATGAGTGCACAAGAGGATGGATCACCTATTTTTTTAAAGCCCAAAATAACTAAAAATTATCCAAAATATGTTACTAAAACAACCATAAATTTAACCTAATTGTTATAGTAATTATGAGGGATGATTTTAGAGCATAAAAATTTATGTACCTAGCTAGAATATTGTTGTTTCTGAGCTATGGAGGACTCATTCACCTTCAATGGAAAATGGTTCCTTTTAGGGTTTTGGAAAACTAATTTTAGGATCTTGTACCTTGATTTCTGGACTCTTGAAATCCTAGTTATCAAGTTCTAGAATCCTACAATTAATTCTATAGAGCTCTTTATCTGATCTTGCACCCTGAATGACAACTTTAGCAACTTTGACAACTTTGCAACTTTGCTCCAAAGCTTGCTCCAACCTATAAAATATTTAATTTAACACGCTCAAGCGTAGAAAAATTGTTGATTTGTTAGTGAATGGGAGTTTTCCTCAATCAAACCCTTTGTAGGTAATTAAAACAAATGATGAAATGAAGCATGAAAATGCAATAATGTAAATGTTGTAACCTTGTATTTTCTATTATGATGTAAATCTGCAACAATCATGGAGTGGCCATGAAGAATGTAGATTTTGGATGTAAGATGAAGATTATAAATAGATACTTAATGCCACATTCAATTCTTAGATCAACACACATGAATGCATTAAACCCTTGACATGATTATAGGACCTTGAATTACTGCAGTAATGACTTTAAATCTTCCTTGTAATTCCTTGTAAATGCTCTAATGATTGATCACTTGAATCCTTGAATGCTTAGGATTACTCTCTTGCAAATATTAGGTGAAACAATGTGAATTAACCCCTTATTTATAATAAATTAGGAGATTAACCCCAAAATTGAAAGAACTAAGGCTAGCACTAGATCTAGAAGAAAGATAATTAAATTCCCACTAGAATGAGATTCAAAAATGAGTGTCTCATTAAGGGAGGATCCATTCACCACCAAAAGTGAATGGATCTTGGCTAAGTTTCCAAGACCAAGCTTTGGGGAGCTAAAAGGGGGCTAAAAACCCATTCTAGATCACTAGAAAAAGAGGGTTCCTATTAAGAGAGGACCCATTCACCATTAAGGGTGAATGGGTCCTAGCTTTGCTTACCAGGACCAAATTTTTTCCAATGAAATAATTTGATGTTTATTTTATGATTGTTGGGAAGGATCCTCAGGACATGTCAAAATTAAGTCCTAAATTTGAATCAGAAGGGGGTTAATAACTCCAATTAACCACAATGAATTAAGACCACCTACATAAGTGTGAAAGTGATTTAAAACACTTAAAAAAGGCATAAATTATTTACAATTTTATTGTAAAGGGGCCCATTAGGCTTAATTAAACAAATAAGTCCTAGAAAACTATGAATGTGTGTTACAAAACTTTACAACACCTATGCAAAGGATCGATTAATTTTTTTTTTAGTTATATAAAGGTCCTAGAATGGTTTTAATGTCTATAGGGAATTACAACTCTACTCGAAGACACCATTAATTAAACTTTAAGGTCAATTATCCAAACAAGAAAGGAAAATGATACTTTCTTTGTTACTACATTTTGGCCCCACTTTAGTGAGAGGATGATCGCACGTCAAACTCACACTAAATTATACATACAAGACACTTAAGTATGCATCAATTACACAGATACATGATCATACCATATCAAACACCAAAAGAAAAGAAAAGAAAAAAAAGAAGGATCAAGCACAACTGACTCAACACAATGTGAGGTGATGGCTAATTGTCCATAACGAATGCTACTCACTCTAGGGTAGTGGAACCTTAGGTTTTCCACTAGGTGAGTTGTCCAAAATAATTGGTTTAATGAGAAAGGCATTCTAGTGTGTTGGCTTCCAACCATTTAATGAGTAATTCATTGTAGTGTATCAACTTCCCATCATACAAACCATACAAAAGTTATCCTCTTGATAACATTAATAAGGCACCACAAAAAAAATGTGTTGGTAAATGCTTTTGAATGTCATTTAAAAAAAATTAAACAAAGGGGATTTTTAATTATTCATTTAAAGGTCTTCTTCATAGGGAGCATTATGCCTAATGTCTCCAAGAGAGGAAAAATCAAGGTGTTAGATCACCCAAGGGATGCCTCATTCACATCATGCCATGACAACAAATTGTACACTCTTGGATGCCATCAAACCCAATGAGACCAACAAGAAGAGGACACATCACAAGAAGAAAGAAAAATCACGCCATGAAATTTTCCAAAAGATGTCATAATTGTATGCCCCCACTTTAAAGTTGTTGCTACACTATCACTATGAGAAATTTCTTTAAAGTAGCCAATGATTTTGATCCTAGGATATGAGAGCTTTCCTTGAAAATCCCTATGCCAATTCATATGTTTCCAAAGCAAGTTGTGTCATCAAATAGGAAGGAATGGTTGTCGCCATAAAAACATAAGGGACATATGGATTTGGGGTCAACATTTCTATGCTAAAATTTTGTTGTAGAGCATGGACCCAAATACTCATAGAACTAGAAGAATGGCACAAAGAGAGTGAAAAAAAAGAAAAAATTGTTGGGTCAACATGGAAGAGACATGAATGTCTCGACACCTTACACCATCCCCAATAGGAAAAAACAAGACAAATGAAAACAATAAAGGAAAAGCTTTTGGATCAACATGGAAGAGACATGAATGTCTCCATGCCTTATGACATCCCCAAAAGAAAAACACAAGACAAATGAAAAATAATAATTATGACATAGAGAAGAATGAAGGTACATATAGAAGAATAGACAAAAGAGAGAGAGGAACATGAAACAAAATGGCATGGGGGATCAAATTACACACATACGATCACAAATAAAAATGAAAAAGAAAAATACTAGTAAGGCACAGGAAAATCAACCTAAAGTAGATTGTCCACCTCCCAATCTCAATTGGTATAAATGAAAGGTAGGAAACTAGCCAAAGGTACAACATCAAGTGTTGAAATAGGACACACACCATGTTCAACACTCTTATTAGAATATTTTTCATTTAAGCTCATGGAAGAAGGAAACAATGCATTCAACTCATCATGCACTTGTTCATCAATCTTTGAAATGTTAATGTCATCATTTAAATTAATCACAATAGGAGGTTGAATAAAAATTTCCATACAATTCTCTTGTTTATGTTGCAGCAATGTTTGAGAGTCATCATGCTTTGCTTCAGGTAGGTTTTGATTTTTATTTTGTATGCTATTTTTTTTCTTGAGTTTTCAATATACGAGTAATAGCATGATGTCTATGTCTACGCTCTCTAGAACTTCAATTTATTTTTAGTTTATTGTAAATTTATTTTTGTGTAAGAGCAGGTTTATCAATCATAGGTTCCTTCTCTTCCTTGGGAGGACTAGAGGGAAGAAGAATAAGTTGCTCAACTTCTTTCTCTTTGACTTTGTAAAATTGTTTGACTCTAGGAGAGACAATGGTATTATTTGTGTTATCTCATGGTCTCTTATATGAAATTGCAAGAGGTTGTTCTATAGGTTGTTCTTGTATATTCATAACTATTTTTTGGTTTGAGTATTGTCTTGTCAAGGATGGTTGGTTTGGTTATAGGTTGAGGCATGTTACAAAGGGATAGTTCTGCTATTTTCTTTACCTTGAATTTTTTATATGATTTGGAAAAGAAGTCTTCATTAGGCTTGATAGGTTCCATAGGATTGGGAAAAAAGTAATCTAGTGAAAATTTCCCTTTTTCTAAGGTCAAATGGAATCCACTATGATGCACATTGAAGATGTCATTTCCAAATGGAAAATTTATACATTTATGCACAGCTGAAGGGAAAAAATTCATGGAGTGAAGCCACGGATAGCCTAGCTTCAAACGAAATTGATCCAATCATGGGATGATGGAGAATGAGACTATTAATGTTTTTGGTCCCACTTTTAAAGGGAGATCTATCTATCCTATCATAGGGAAAAAAAATCCATTATGTGTCTTTATACATGCTTTCAGGTTGGAAGATGCATCTTGATATAGCACATGCACATATAAGAATTATTCTATGACACAATCTATCCAAAAACAAGATCAATCAATATCCCATTAGTGGGCTTATTGTTGATTCAACAAGCTATGTAAAAAGGACCATCAAGTGCATGTTTAGGTATATCATTTTTTGAGAAAGAAATGTCAAGAGGTTGTTTATTCAAGCCCTTACGAGGTCTAGATTTGATAAATGCTATCAATTTGTTTGTGGGATGTTGTTCAATGGTACTTTTATTGTCATCATTCATGTCAACATTCATCACATCACTCTTTCTTTCACTAGCTTTGACAAATGAAATATGGTGCTTAGGCATGGGATTTGTAAATAAGCATTTTTTCAAAAGCCTTTAGGTAATAGTGTAGTAGGATCATATTCTCTAACAGGAGGTAAGGTAAGCATGTTTTTTTTAATAAGTTGCAACATGATATTGTGAAGGATATTAGGTAAAGGAGCTCTCTCTCTCTCTCTCTCTCTCTATCCCTGAAAGGAGTTGTTGATTGTATAGTAGCCACTTGATTGTTATTTTGTTGATTTGTATGGGGGGGATTTAATTTTAAAAATCCCTTACTTTGTTTCTTGAATGGTTGATAGTTGTTTTAATTTGTGGATTCATTATTTTCATGATGACTAGGGATATTTTTCACATCATGGTCACTAGTCAAATTTTGATGATCATAAAGGGTTGTGCATAACTGTGTGAAGGATGGAAACCTCAACATTGCAAGATTTCTTTGTAGTTTACCTTGTAATTTGGAAATGAACATTCTCTGAAGGTCAGAATCAAGGATCTTAATGTTCACTTATGAATAAAGTGTTTGATATCTTCCTATGAAATCAGTCACTTTCTCATCCTCTTTTTGTTTGTATGTCATTAGATCTGCAAGGGTCATTTTGGGACCCATGTGAATATAGAAGTGGTTATAAAAGGAATGAATGATTTAATTGAATGAACCAATTGAATTGTTAAGTAAAGATGAGAACCACTCTAGAGTAGTCTCCTTTAAGGATCTAGGGAATAAGGGTATGTGCAGGATCATTATGGAAAAAATAGGCCCTTAAGTAGTGATAAAATTCAGAAAAATCAAAGTTAGGAAACTTGATGTAAAAATTTGAATAAGTTATCTATATTATTTCAAAAATATGTAAGAATATAATTTGTAGAAAATTGAAACTACTAGGTTTATTTTAAAAAAAAAAATCTATTTGGTGAAAATTTAAAATTTCAATGCAGTAGCACTTAAATTTCAAGAAAAAATAAGTAGGTGTCTGTCTGACCACCCTAACCACAATAAAATGATAATATATTTTAGATATAAGTAGAGGACACATGTCTAGATGTGATGCATATATTTTTGTAAATTTTTTTTAAAGTAAATAATTAATTATAATTTTTTTATTAGAACTTCTAAAAAATATAAAAATTTGTATGTTTGACCACCTTAACTTGGTCAAAACTTCATAAAATTATTTTTTTCTAATCCCATAATATGAAAAGGATAGAATGTGACACATGTTTTAGAATTTCAAAAAATGTGATACCATTTGAAAGCTATAGATGTTTTTCAATCAGCCTATCAATCAGGATTTTAGTCGTAATTCAAATAAACAATGAATATTATTTATTTATTAAATTCAAAGTAAAGAATAACTTATATTGGTGGAAAACTAAGAATATCCTTTAAAAACTCTTTTCATTTCATCAATTTTGGGTAAAAAAAAGTCGTCAGCCACATACCCTACACATACCCATCATATTACCACTTTTTGGCCCATCATGATCCTACACATACCCATAACTTGGCTAAAAACTTATCACCAAAGATAAAATCACTACATAAGGCTATGAATTTGGAAACATGGCTTATGAGATCTCCTTTCCCACCATATTTCTCAAAGTGAGGGACTTCTATTCCTTGTGGCATCCATGCTCTTAATATGTCAGGGGAAAATGAGGTAGACTTAATGTATTGCAAAAGGTTGACCATTATTTTTTTGTTGTAGTGTTACCACTTGTTGTTGAAGGGATTTCATGCTTTGCAAAAGTGAGTTAATGAGGGGATCATTTTGGTTATATGTTTGGGTAGAATAGGATGGTGTAGCGTATGTATGTAGAGGGATAGTGAATTGTAAGTTATTGAAGGTGGATTGATGAGATGTTATTATGTTTGAAGTATTTCCTATAGGGATACCTATAGAAGTGTATATGGTGGTAGTAGGTATGACTATTGTTGTTGGTTGAATGGTAGTTGTGGGTTGAAAGGTTGTTGTATTTTAGAATTTTTTTGTAAGTTGGAATGTTGTTATGGGTTGGAATGTTGTTGTGGGTTGGAATGTTGTGGTAGATTGAAAGGTTGTTGTAGGTTATGTACTAGTCTATATAGGTATGTACATTGGTATTGTGGAGGAGGGGATTGGAATTCAACTTTGAGTTTGAGTAGACCCTAAAGCTTGAGTGGAAGTGCTAATGGTAGGGAGAGTGTTGGTAATGTTAAGGACATTGGTTGTAGGAGGTGAAGTAATGGGGATGTAAGAATGCAAACTATGGGCCATGGAAGGTGATGGAACCTGCAAATTTTTTATGTTCCATCTTAAATCCTTGTTGCATTTGAATATTGGGATGATAGCTAAGGGATTAGAGTTCTACTTGCAATCACTGTTGAAGGGTTATTATATTAGCTTAGAATCTTTCACTTAAGAAATCCTTGGCTCTGAGTGCTTAAAATGTTCTATTTTGTTGTTGACTTCCTATTTCACATTGCCAGTCACATTAAAACATCTTATGACATTCACGGTCGTAGGGTAACCAATCCCCCATGCTTAGGTCTGAGTTTCATATTTTTATAAGGTTAAGTAAAGAGTGTTTTTGGCCTTTACATCCTTTGCATTTTATGACTTAGAAGCTTTTGATTCCTTTCTTTCATGTCATCCTAGAGGGTCCCCATCTACCATCTCTCTTTATCACTCATTTTATAATACGTCAAGAATGTATGTTTGGAATTGGCAATAAGCGATGAGATGTATCTCTAAGTTGTTTTTTCTCATCGTAGATAGTTTCTAGAGCATTTGATGTCAATGCATGATGAGTGATTCTCTTTGTCTCCCTTTGTCTCATTAAATCTTCGCCTATCGCTAATGTCCTTTGAGCCTTAAGTATTGTAATAGTGATAAGCGATTGATCTAATTAGGATCTAGACTAAATTGTGTATTTGAATGCTTAATAAAAAAAATAGTGAAAATTTAATACATGCATACATTATCGAAATTACGCATTTAAAACTTAAGGTGAAAAACAAAATTGAGAGAGAAGAAGATAGACAGTGCAAACGATTTGATAACGGAGTTCACCACAAATGTGACTATGTCTCCAGGTCCGCTCCAATAGAGTGAGACCAATCCAATTAATCTCCAAAAATAGAATTACAATTGCACTAAGACTATTTCCTTCTAGCACTTCAGCAACATGACAAAACTCTGATGTATAGAAATGACTCAAAAATCTCCTTAGAAAAATCTCCCTGTTTCTCTAATTCAATATTTCACCACCTGGACTTGAAAATTCTGAGTGAAAAAAACTCACTCCTAAACTCCCCTTTTATACATCAAATTTACGAAATATTGTAGAAAACAATATGATTTACCAAAATCTCCTTAATCTCCCAATTTTACATAGTAATCTTCAAAATATCCCCCTCATTTTCACATAAATCTACATTAAATCCCATAAAATAAATTTAAGCCCTTTGTTGTTTCATTCTCATGATTTTGTTATCTTAATAGATTTTAATTAATCCTTAAAAAGGATTATGATTTAAAAATTGGAGGGAGTTTGCTTTTAATTAAAGGAAATCAGTTGAAAATAACTCATCAAATAAATTTGATGCCATATATTTTTTCAATACTATGCAGGGTGTAATGGTTAATGCTCCTTTTGGTGATCGGTAGGTTCGGGGTTCAACTCCCCATGGTCACTTTTTCATCCAAAAATCTCGCTAGTAAAATAACAAAACAAATCGGCCGCAATATGTAATAAGGCATGCATTGTTTGGTGCAATGGTCCGGCGGTCATTTTCAGGTAATGAGAGGTGGAGGGTTCAGATACCCCCACTTAAATACTTTTGTTCAAACTGACTAACAAACCCATGCTGGAGGAGATTGGATGTGGCACACCAAAGATGTGCCATGTGGCACAATCTGATTGGCTGCTTATAGATGATGAAGCTGTGGATTGTGCATGTTGATTGCGAAGCCGATGAGAATGATGACGTGGCAGATGAGGTGAGTACAGATGGACACGTGTCGCGGCATGATTGTTCATACAATCTGAGTCAACTGCCACATGTCACACTTGGATTCATCCACTTGTATTTCATACAGTATAGACTGACCAATGATGTCACCCATTGTACCACCAAGTCAACTTAACTTTGACTGCCAATATCTCAAGCATACGATGTCGGATTTTGACGAAACGAACATTTCCATAATCATCTCAATGAGCTCTTCAACTTGAAGCCACTTCCATTGATTTTTGAGATGATCATTTTTTTGCTTTCTGGATGACCCTTGATGGCAGTTTAACCCAAGGTTTGACTGGCCATAACTTGTGCAAATAGACTCTTTTTTCCCCCATTCAAGTTGTGTTGGAATTAGGACATCAAGTTCTTTCTAATGGTGCTAAAATATGGAGTATTGGAGATTCTTCAATTTTTAGTGAAAATATCCCCCAGATCAGGCCTCCCCACTAGAGAACTTTTGGACCTCCAAAAGTGGCATTTATTCAAACATCAAGTGAGGACTTGGCCTCCCCACTTGTCCTGTATCCTCTGTACATTTGTATACTTGGCTCACAATCAAAATGAAGACTGCAATAACATTGTTGAACATAAACATCACTTTATCACTTCCATAAGCATCTACATCAACTGTTGTAGCCACTAACCAAAAAACATTGACTAACATCAAGCTAAAAAATAATGCAAATATGAAAGAGAACAAATCAACAACATATTGATCCTTCACAACAGAAACATTTTTACCCAAGGATCCATCAATGCTTTCAACCACCATTCCCTCATGCTGTATTGTGGGTGCATCCTGCAACATCTAATCCTGGTTAGCTACTCCAAGTTCCTATCTAGAACCACCTGTACTAACAAACATAAGAGTTAAATATTTACTTGCATTAATCACCCTCTTAAATTTCCACATGTTTGTAAAAGAACGATCAATCTTAGTCTTGTGAGAATGTACTATATACTGAATTCCATCTTTAAACAAATGACAATGATTCTTTTCCCTATAAAAAATAGCTTTCCGATCATATAGATAAGGGCTACCCAGAACTATCCCACAAATATCTAGTGGAACCACATCAAACTGTACTTCATCCACAAACTTACTAGTGATTGCAAATTTTAAAGTGCATTGTCTTGTTACTTGCAATTTATCATTCTCGCAAATCTAGCCTAGTGGATAAGGTTTCTTATGGAATGTACTTTTCAATCCCAAGTTTCTTACAACATCTTCAGAAATTAAGTTAACTTGAGAACCACTATCTATGAGTGCATCAATTTTAATGTTCTTAGCAACAACCCTTAAATGAAACAACTCATTCCTTTTCTTATCTTTAGAGACATCATTAACTTTAGAAGTAGAAGCACAACTACCAAAGGAAACACTAAAATTAGGAGCTTTACCTTTCATACCCATAGCTGTTATCTTAGTTTCCTCATCAGATTCAGAACCAAGATCCATAACAACATTTGTGGCTTTCTCCTTACCCTTATGTTTCTGATTCTGTCTTTGAGCCCACTTAGGCTTCAATTCGGGATACAACTTCCAATAGTGATCTTCATCATGACCCTTCCTATCACAATGAGAGCAAGGAAGCTTGTCATCCTTCTTGACTGTAGCTATCTTATTTCCTTTCCCTATCTCTGCATTCTTAGAAGATTTCTTTACAGAGTTATCATTATCAATGAAAGAACCCTTTCCTCTTGACTCTAAATGTATAGCTTGAACAGAAAATTCATCCAAATTACAAGGGTTCAATACCAAAATGGAATGTCTAAGATATGAATGAAGACCTCCTATGTACTTTAACAAAGTATCCTAGGTGTACAAAGGTACATTTAATGCAATAGCCTTCTTTCTAAATTCATGGTTGTACTCTTGGACAGTTTGACCTTTCCCTTGTTTAAACACTTGCCAATTCATCATTAATTGTTGCATGTGACCTAAGGGATAAAATTGTTTTTTAAGGGCATTAATAAATTTTGACCAAGACAAATTGACTTTACCATGTTGGGAGATTTATGCTCTAGTCCTACTCTCCCACCAAGTTAGAGCTATACCCCCTAACCAAAGAGTAGCAAGTTGGATCCTATCAGCATCATCTACGAGGTTTTGGACTCTACAATAGTCTTCAATCTGCTAAATCTAATCATCTAGTTTTTCAGCATTTAATTCACCACAATATTTTGGTAAGTCAAATTTTACATCCAACTTAATTTTGGGCTTATGTGCACCCTTAAAAGGATTAAAAGGCATAGAGTGAGTAGAAGAAGGAGAAGAAGGAGAAGAGGGAGAAGAAGGAGAAGAGGGAGGTGTCTTCAGAGGCTCAGGATCATCTCTTGATTTCTTTCCTTTTCCTACATGAGCTTCATGTCTCTACCTCCTTTCTTGCCTCTCTTGGAATAAGACTTCGACCATGACCTTCATGTCGAGAAAAGCCAATTCTCAAATTCCTTCTCACTAAGCTCAGAACTTTGTCCATCCTTTGGATTTGCCATCTATTTTCGTGAATGAGCTCTTCGTCTTCCAGTCTCTAGATTATACTCTTCAAGTTTTCCTTCACCCTTTTGAATCCTGGATCTTGTTAGCATTCAAAACCACTGCAATAATAGTCACCAAAAGCTCTGATACCACTTGATCTAATTAGGATCTAGACTAATTGCTTGCAGAATGCTTAACATAAATAACAACTTGAAGGAATGCTTAAATGAAAAAATTTAATATCATTCAAATGCTTAATCAACTTAGCATAATAAAATGATAACCAAGACAATGAACTGAAAGAAAGAGAGAAAAAGAAAGAAGAGATCAAACACAATTCATAATGGAGTTCGCCACAAACGTGACTACGTCTCTGGGTTTTCTCCAATAGAGTGAGACCGATCCAATTAATCTCCAAAAATAGAATTACAATTGCAACAAGACCATTTCCTTCTAGCACTTCGGTAGCATGACAAAACTCCGATGTACAGAAATGACTCGAAAATCTCCTTAGAAAAATCTCCCTATTTCTCTGATTCAATACTTCACCACCTAGACTTAAAAATTCTGAGTGAACAAAAATCACTCCTAAACTCCCCTTTTATACATCAAATTTACCAAATATGGTAGAAAAACATATGATTTACCAAAATCTCCTTAATCTCCCAATTTTACATAGTAATCTTCAAAATATCCCCCTCATTTTCACATAAATCTACATTAAATCCCATAAAATAAATTTAAGCCCTTTGTTGTTTCATTCTCGAGCTTTTGTTATCTTAATAGATTTTAATTAATCCTTAAAAAGGATTATGATTTAAAAATTGGGGGGAGTTTTCTTTTAATTAAAGGCTATCAGCTGAAAATAACTCATCAAATAAACCCGATGCCATATATTGTCTGAATACTATGCAAGGTGTAACGGTTAATGCTCATTTTGGTGATCGGTGGGTTCGGGGTTCAACTCCCCACAGTCATTTTTCCATCCAAAAATCTTGCCAATTAAATAAAAAAAGAAATCAGCCTCAACATATATTTAGGCGCACTCTATTTGGTGCAACGGTCCAGCGGCGATTTCGGGTAATGAGAGGTTAGGGGTTCAAATTCCACCACATACATCTTTTTGTTCAAACTGACTAAGAAACCCATGTTGGAGGATATTGGATGAGGCCCATGTTGTATGCCAAAGACGTGCCACGTGGCACAATCTGATTGGTTGCTCACAGATGATGAAGCTACAGACTGTGCATGCTGATTGCGAAGCCGATGAGGATGATGACATGGCCGATGACGTGTGTACAGATGGACATGTGTCACAGTATGATTGGTAATCTGAGTCAACTGCCACATGTCACACCTGGATTTGTCCACTTGGATTTCGTATAGTACAAACTGACCGATGACGTCGCCCATTGTACCACCAAGTCAACCGAACTTTGACTACCAATATCTGGACCATACGATGTCGGATTTTGAAAAAATGAGCATTGCTAGAATCATCTCGATGAGCTCTTCGACTTGAAGCCACTTCCATCGATTTCAGAGATGATCATTTTTTTCACTTTCTAGATGACCCTTGATGGCAGTTTGACCTAAGGTTTGACTGGCCATAACTTGTGCAAATGGACTCTTTTTTTCCTCGTTCAAGTTGTGTTGGAATTAGGACATCGAGTTCTTTCTAATGGTGATAAAATTTAGAGTATTGGAGATTCTTCAATTTTTAGTGAAAATATCCCTTGGATTAGCCATGGCCTTTGGTCTGATGTTCTTATCTTCATCACTCATCCCAGATGGTTATGAAATGGTAAGTTTTCAAATAGTGATGAGTAATATGATTCATATTTTGTGCTTCACGTATCATAGATGAGTTTTAAGTGTTAAGTTATATATTAGTGATACACGATACAAGTATTCAATGACATTGTGTAGATCTCACATTGTTTGGTGCAATGGTCCGGCAGTGATTTCGGGAATGAGAGGTTGGGGTTCAAATTCCACCATATACATCTTTTTGTTCAAACTGACTAACAAACCCACGCTAGAGGAGATTGGATGGGGCCCATGTGGTACACCAAAGATGTGCCATGGCACAATCTGATTGGCTACTCACAGATGATGAAGTTGCAGACTGTGCATGCTAATTGTGAAGCCGATAAGGATGATGACATGGTCGATGACGTGTGTACGGATGGACATGTGTCATAGTATGATTGGTTCATACAATTTGAGTGAACTGCCACATGTCACACCTGCATTCGTCCACTTCGATTCTGTATAGTACGGACTGACCGACGATGTCGCCCATTGTACCACCAAGTCAACTGAACTTTGACTGCCAATATCTCGACCATACGATGTCGGATTTCGATGAAATGAATGTTGCTAGAATCATATCGATGAGCTCTTTAACTTGAAGCTGATTTCGTCAATTTTGGAGATGATCATTTTTTTCTTTTTGGATGACCCTTGATGGCAGTTTGACCCAAGGTTTGACTGGCCATTACTTGTACAAACAAACTCTTTTTTTCCCCGTTCAAGTTGTGTTGGAATCAGGACATCGAGTTCTTTCTAATGGTGCTGAAATCTAGAGTATTGGAGATTCTTCAATTTTTCATGAAAATATCCCTTGGAGCAGCGATGGCCTCTGGTCTTATGTTCTTATCTTCATCACTCATCCTGGATGGTTATGAAATGGTAAGTTTTCAAATAGTGATGAGTAATATGATTGATCTCTTGTGCTTCACGTATCACAGATGAGTTTTAAGTGTTAAGTTATATATTACTGATACACGATATAAGTATTCAATGCCATTGTGTACATCTCACATTGCTAATTTCTTGTAAAATATGAGGAGAATTAGTGATGAGTGATGGCCTAGTGCTTTTATATCTTATCACTCATTGTAAATTTATTTCAAATCTTAAGTTTCAAAATAGTGATGAGCAATAGCGTTATCTATTCAAAGTTTATTTTGCTAATTTTAATAGATCTTATGTGCAATGTCTTTTGTATTGCTGATTCTCATGCAGGTGTACATGTCTTAACCTGGCATCCTTGATGTATCTCTTGTCACTAATAAGATCTAAGGTGTGATGTTAAATTAGTGATGTGTGATGGGAAAATGAATGTGATCAAGGATTGGCCATAGATCCAAGGGATAAGATTTCATCGCATGAATTCTTGCATCACTGATGGAGCTAATGAAGGAAGAGATGTATCAACAATAGGTAATGGCTATTATTGGAAAAGGAAAATTGGTAGAATCTTGAGGACATCGTATAAAGTGAAAAAGAAAGTAGCGGAATGAGTGGAGAACCATTGATGTGGCTTTAAAGAAAGATGATTCAAAGGGTTGAACTTCATTGCAGTAATACTCTCATCATTGATTGCACCCTAGAATTTGGGAGAGGCCTCTAGTGAACGATGAAGTATATAAGGAAATTTCTCTTCAAAACGTTGATTTTATGTTCTTCACCAATTTTAATGAAGGATCATGGATTGAGTTGGTGATGTATTTAGATATTAGATTGTGTATGATTAATCAAGATTAAGTAAAAATATGACAACATTTGAGGTGGCATCGATGTTTTCTTTGAGCAAGTTGCTAAAGGCCAAAAAACAATGCTCATGATCACCAGGGATGAAGTTTTAATGCTTTAAGAGTGACGACCCAGATTTAAAGATGAACTAATAAGTTATCAACTTGCTTGCATGAGGGGTTGTTGAATCATTAATTTTTGCATGCTCCAAATTTTCTATTTAATGTAGATTGCTTGTTGTTCATTTTCACCATTTTTCTAGTTTGTAATGAATGTTTGGTGTGGGTTAGTGAAGAAGTGTGAGTGCTATATTTCCCTAAGTTGAATAGTGAACATTCTTGTCCCGTCTTTGATTTAGAGTCTTTTAAGTTGTCAATTTTGACTCATTTGAGACTAGCTAGTTCTACGAGATTGGAAAGACTAGTGTTCCAATTTAGCCCATTAGGAGGTCTAGCCAACTTAATGTGTTTGAGTGTTATGAGGATATGTTTGTAGTGGAGCAAGTAAACTAGGCAACCCCTAAGGTTTCAAAGGGTAAGAGGAAGGCTATAGGTCACAAGAAGAAAGCAATTGTCCAGAGTACTAACAAGTTTAGAAAGAGGACCATTTCAGAAGAATTGGTGAAGTTTAAGGGCAATGAGTTGGCTAATCCTACTAGAAAGGCCATGAAAAAATACAAGAGTCATCGGGCCTACCTGGGAAAACATAAGTCTCCCATTGTGCTCTCTGATAGTCCTTCATATGCTGAAGGTGACACTGACTTAGGATATGGCCAGTATCTTCTCTCTCTGGTGGCATATGCAAGCTCTGATGATGATGTGGTAATGGTTTCTCCAATTTCCTCATGAACAAGGAGTGGTCAAGCATTCTCTGATGCTAACGACTCAGAATAAAGTCTTCTCCTTGATTTTTTTTTTATGACACCATGTTCTTTGCATAGGAGGTTTTCTTTTCAATATGTTCGTGGCTTTTTCTTTTACTCTTCCATGTTGATGTGGAGGTCCTCCAACTAATATAATACATAATATTTTTGTTCAATGTGGATGTGGCGGTAATGATAATGGTACCCTAGTCATGTGTTTTGTCTTTTGTCTTCCCCTATTCTCAAATGATTACATAAAAACCATCTAGGGAGTTTCCTTAGAATCAGTTGACATTAGGTTTTGAAATGAAGTGAAATGAAATTGTAACTTAGCCTGATACTTGTTGCTCCCCTATTTATAAAGGGGATTTCATGGATGATGTTAGAGAGTTCAGATAATTTTGATTCCAAGAAAGGCCTAACTGAAAGCTTTGCTCAGAGAGCAATAGAATGTAAATAGATAAGTTAGTGAATATATCAAAATCCAATTTAGGGCATAAGTCATACTGTACATGATAATCTTAAAAATAGTTTTACAAAGCAATATTAGTAATGAAAGAAAATACCAATTCTAAAATATGTTCTCTCCTGTGTATTTTCTTGCAAATTATGAATGAAATTATTAATTACGCTAAGAGGCATATTCAATTGTAGAGGGAAGAATGTTTCTCTATAAACATTAACCCTTTTAAAAAAAAATTGGTAGTCATTTGCCTGTTTTGATAGATATTAATAATAATAATATTCACTAGTTATATGTAATGACTCATATAGCATCAAATTTTTGCTAAAAACATAAGAAAGGATGAGATATTCACATAAAACCATTAATATTCATTTTTTGTAACATTTTCTAAATAAAGCATTTGACGCATCAATCCATTTTTTGTTGTGTAACGACTGATTTAATGAGTCTAAAGTTATGTGTAAAGAGATGCATTGAGAGTGGGAGTCATGTATTCAAGAATTTATATCTAAAGTAGCATACTAAGAGTCTAGGGATGTGAATCATTGCTTTTCTCTACCATGGAATAGCCAATATGTTAATGCTTCCCTAGCTTATAGATATGCTCCTTCGGATCAATAAGTGATTATATACATATCGACCCATATGAACCCATTTTTAGGGATCACTTATTACTAGATGTTTTGCAATCAAAGGAAGGGGTGTAAGACCAATCTTTGCATGTGAATAATAAAATCTTAATTATGTTATACATTTCTCCTAAATAAATGCTTAGATATATTTTAGACAATGCATAGTGTGATTGTGTGACAATGTGCTTGTATTTCATTTTGCAATGTTTTATTATCATTGCCATGAAGGTATTAGGAACTTGTAAAATATGAATACGAATTGGAATTTTAGTGAAATTTTTGTGTAGTTAAATACTATTTCAGCTACCAAATTAATGTGGTATACAATTTTTTCTTATGAGTTCATTGGTAACATGCATGAAAGAAAGGGTGCCAATACAAAAAGGGGGAACCAATGAGAACAAATTGAGAGACATCCTCTTATGGTTATGTATGTGATTTCTTTATTTTGGAACTTAGAAGGAAATAGAATTATTGTGCTTATTCTTTTGGTTTGAAAGGGTATTTACTTGTGTCATGTGAGATGTAAGTTTGGGTTAAGGTTTAGAAACCCTTTTATCTAAGTGTGAAACTCGGATGGAACCTTAAGTGGGTCTTTAAAGAGGGTTTTTTGTCAATTTATTGGGTTGGAATGCACAAAAAAAACCCCATAGGGTCTATAGCATGGTGGTAGGGGTCAAGTGGGCTTGTAATAGGGCGCCAAGGGTATGATTTGACTTTTGAAAAGTCCTCATAATGACGAGTGACTAATTTTGAGGAAAGAATGGGGTGAAAAGACCGAGGGGTTGTACAAGTGCATGTGGCCCTCTTAAATAAGGAAAAGACCCTCATTAATGAGAGAGGTACACTCTCACATCCCCATCTAGAGGTTATAATTTTTTGAGAGTTCTATATAGTTGGAGAAGAAGGAGGAGGGGGGTGTTACCCACTTCTCCTTTGGAGAATTCTGCATGAGATTGGAGGAGAAGATGTGAGAGCAGAGGAGATGTGTTTCTTAGAAGATGGTGCTCAAACTAATTGGCTTGGAGAGGAAAGATGGGTAGAAGAGCTCACTCCCTTCGCCTAAAGAAAGAGATAAGTTTCCCTTCCATTTTCTCTTTTGTTTATCTGCTAGAAGAAAGTGATATGTTGCATGGATTGTGGTTGAAGCAAACAGTAGATGAACTAGATGTAGGAATTTAGGTGCTATGTTATTCTTTGTCCCTTGTAAATTTTTTTGAAGAGACTCTATTCATCATCTTGGAGCTAAGAAACTACCTTTCTCGGGGATATGGCTAGAGTCCACGAGGCTCCATGACGCCATTACGGTAGGGCAGAGAGAAAACCGCAGTTCTTGAGTTGTAAATTATTGTTTTATTCAATAATATTGATAATATTGTAAGTTTAGAAATGGTGTGTTTCACATTTATCTAATAATAGAATGAAATGAGTAAGCCTAAGTTCTTGATATGTAAATTCAGTGAACTTCCAATAGTATTTGTAGTGTTGCAAGTTTAAAAGATGGATTCACATACAATTAATAAAATTCAAAGAAAAGAACCTTCTCAACGTATGAAATTCTTGTATCATGTGAAACAAACACTCTAAAAGTAGCCGAGAATTGTATGTGCACTTCAAGAAATTCCTTGTTATTCTGTATGAACTATATATTAATGGTTATGTTTATCACAGCGAAGGAAAAGGATAAGTATGTTGCTTATGACATTGCAGTGGATTAGTTTTTTTCTAGTACCCACTTTGTTATCCGTAAATGGAAAAAGGTGTAAAGTAAAATAACCTTTTCTTCCTTATGCTTCACAACGAGTTTAAGCTCTAGTTTCCCAGATGTGCATAAGAGATACATTAGTTACAAAAGGAATATACCAATGCCTTTATAGCAGAACATAGAGCATGATCGTGGTAGTTTACGGATGAACCGAAATTATAGTTAATGTGTTGTTTTGGTGGGAGAACTTGGTATTGCTATTGTGAAAAAAACATAAGGAAATAAGATTATATTAGATGCTATATTGTTTGAATATGTTGTTCTGAGAGTTATTTACTTAAAAATGAAAGAAGGTAAAGGACAGGATATTTGGTTGCCTCTATTCCAACTCTGGAAATGAAATTGTACACTGTGGTGATAATGTCTTAATACGTGACTTTTCTCCTATAGATTTTTGCACTGAGTTAAACCTTTATTAGTGGGTTATTAAAAAAATGAGAGAGAGAGAATAATGATACTTTCAACTCAGTAGAACCTTTAGATGTTCTCATCTGCAAACCCCCCCGCACGCCCAAAAAAATAGAAGAGTTTTGGGAGGGAGCAGACATCCTCAAGGTGTGACACCAGTGCTGGCCTCCCCTTCTCCATACACTTCATCAACCAAACCTGTCGAATTTGTAGTTCCCGCTCCTTATCGCAGCCATGAAACCGAGGTGCCCAGTTCTCTCTAGAGAAAGAATATCATATAGAAAATAAAAGCTTAGCAAATAAAATTTATGGTATGCTGAGTCGTGACCTAAATCAAATCACCAGCAGTTTAGGCACAGTCGGCTAATACACTCCTTAACGCAACTTTAATTCAACCTGATAGTTTCTTGGTCAAGTCTACCAACTTTCTCTATGCTCATTCGGTGGGGGCGCCAAAAGTATTGTATTTATCCAATGTATTGGTAGGATAGTCCTCTAAGAGTTATTGAATGTGCAGTAGTAAGCAGGCTGCTTGTTAGGAACCAGAAATTAATTTCTAATGTATGCCAGCTTGAGTGGAAAAGACTCTTAATTTAGTGGTAGGCAAGGGATTAGTTCTTTGCATTTTAATGTAACTTCATTCTTTACTGCCAGCATTGGAAACAGATGCCAAAATTATTCAAACTTATCTAGATCATACCCACCACAGTTAACACTAATACAATGAACTAAGGAAAGTATTACTTATTGTTTATCCTTTGGATAATCTGGAGGCTACACGTAGGATTATAGTTATTATTTTATTAAACCGTGAGTGTGTAAATGATGCTTTGGATGTCTCTTTATTTGTTGAAGTTTTTAAGAACGTTGGTGAATGGTGTGTGGGATGAGTATGTTTCTTTTTGCAGCACTACTTTTATACCAACATTCTATACTAGTTATGGCACCTTGTGCAATGGGTATGCCGAAAAGGTGTGGAAGGTCAATTAGGAAAAAAATGGTTTTTTTTTTTGCACAAATAATAATTAATAGAAATAAAAAAATATAAATATATATATGAAATTTGAATAAAAGAAATTCAAATTAAAAATATAATAAAACTAATAAAATTATAAAATTTATAATCTAATAAACACATGTAATTGATAAAATCATAATATTATCAAATATAAAATTAAATAAATTATCAAATTATCAAATAAATAAAAGTATAAATAATAACTTTACTTAATAAATTATAAAAGTAATTAAAAATGATAATTTTAATTAATAAATTATAAAAGCTATAAAACCTATAATGTCCTTATTATTAGAAAATTTATTTGTCACTATGACCTATGAGGGCTTCTGTTTTCATGTAGGGTTGAAAAGGATAATTATTTAATAAATAATTAAATAAATGATAACAAATTTATAATTATTTAATTATTTTTATTTTTTTTCTTTTCACTATTATTTATTTATTTAATTATCTTTTATCCACTCTTATTTATTTACTTATTTAATCATCTTTTATTCACCAATATTTATTTATATACTTACTTTTTTAGTCACTCTTATTTATTTACTTATTTAATTATCTTTTACTCACTATTATCTATAATTATCATTTTATTCATTTAAGAAATAGATTTTCAAAATAATATAAAATTACAAGAATTAAATAAGTCTTATTTCCCTTATTTGCATGTTATTATTTTATTCCTTTAAAGAAAAAGGGTCAAATTAAGAGGGAATGATTCCTTCCTTTTGAATTCCTAATAATCTTCTACTTTGACCTTAAATATAAAACCTTATTAACTTGTCTCCTCCTTTAAGAGTACGGAATATTTTCCCCTCCGTCCACTTTTACCTATAAATTTGTCTTTTCATGCATTGCTGTGCAATTTAGAACAAACATTAAAAAAATATTCTATTGCTATTAAGTCCATCGTCCATGCTATTTTTAACTCTCGATTTACGGAACCCAAACCAATGTACTGGCGACGCTAGTCAATTAACGGGGTTTACGATTCCAATCTCAATCTACATTATTTAATATTCTTGTTTCTCACATATTAATGCGTGGGTTTATATTTACGTCGCCCATTGTGGATAAGCAGAATAAAACGGTAGCCGCGGTGAAAGCAGAAAAAAAGGGAGGAAAAACAGTGGGAAAAACAGCCAAAAAGTGAAGAAAAATGATGGATAGCTGAGATTCGTTTGAATGTCAACCAAACTTTATCCTTCGTTTTGGACCGTTGATAGGGAAAATGAGCTCTGAAAGCTCATATAAGACATGCTTTCGACGCTTTTCATTAAAAAGACTCCCATCTAAGACTGCACCTTAAAATGCCACTTAAACATTAGAAAAAAAAAAAGAAAAAGAAATAAAAGCAACGTGGTGAACTTTATGTTAAGTTATTCCTTAATAAAGTCAAAAGGGAATATGTTCCCATATTCTTTAGAAAAAGCATCTTATTAAATCAAATTAAGATTAAATAGAAAGATAAAGGTTAGTTTTATTAGGAATTTCTTTAGAAATGAGATTATCTCATTATTTTGTCCTTCCCTATTAGGAAAAAAGAAAACATGTATTTAAGTAGGAATAGTATAATTATTTAAGTAGGAATATTATAATTATTTATATATGTTTTCTTTTTATTCTTATAAATTTCTTTAAATTACTTTAGGGTAAACTATATATATGAATAAGTAAACAATCAATTAAATAATAGCTAATTATAAATAGCTATCTATAAATAAACTAATATATATTGGTAATAATAAATAAGCTATTTTTTCTTAATATGGTGTTAATATTTATCGATTAGTATTAATATAAAATAATATTAATATTTGGAAGGTGAAAGTATCAATAACATCGCTACCATTTTAATTAGTATTCACATGTTTTTTTAAGATGAGAATCATAACATTAATATTAATATGGATTTTAATATTGATGCTTTTTGTAATAATACCATTAATATTATCGTGATTCATTAACATGTCTACTAAGGATAAATTATATTAATATCAATGTCAATTTCAATTAATATTATTATTTCTATAGGTGAATAGTAAATGTCTTTCCCAACAATCATAGGGCACTTATTAAATTAAATTATTATTATTATCTTTGGTAATTGTGGCTATCAACCATTTAACTTAACTAGCTAAGCAATAGTTTCTTATTGGATAAGGAATAGCAGTAATGCCTCGCTATTCATCCATTATTGAGCAAAAGTATACCATGTTTGTAGTGCTAACAAGAGATGTAATATTGATTCTTAAATATTTAAATCGGAAACAAACATAATACTATTGCAACTTAATATTAAATAATATTATCATTGATAAATTGTTATAATAGAATTATTAGTGATAAGGTTATCTCTCTAGGGAACAAGAATAATAATATATAGGTGGCTATAATGAACTAATTCCTATTAAATCCAAAGAAAAATCAATTATATCATGAGTCCCTAATTAAATTAAATATATGTGTGTTGTAAATTCCTTCAAATAAATTTAGTGGGAATCTATTCCTTTTTATGTAAAAAGGGGGGGAATTGTATTCAACTATCATTACAAGTCTACAATCAACGTAAATAATTAGAGGAAGATTATAATTGAAGTGTAAATGCAACTATAAGCCTATAAGGATAATGTTGACCAAAGAAAATGATAGAACCATCTCTAAAATATTAGTAATGGAGTATTAAAATATTATTAGAACATATATATTTTTTAGTATGTATAATATCTGTGAATTTAAATGTTGTCTATTATAGTGGAAAAGGGGAAGGGTGGTATTGTACTGCAATTCAAATTTTACATTAGTTAATTCAAGCAGATGCTAACCTCAAAGTATTAAGATAACCATTCATGATTACCCTTTTATGTGTATGGAATTTGTAGGAGATATGTCTTTACCTTGTAATAAAATGAACTTTCCTAATGATAATGTTATCTATGTATTGCATTTATATAAAGTGATGTAATACTCATGCTAGCTAATTATAGTCGTGTTAGTCATAAGAGGCACACTAATAAAGCCTACTTGACTAACTTTACTTGTGAGATAATCGAAAAACATATATTCAAATTATGAACCTTAATGGATACGATAGTTAAAACATAGGAATGAGGTGTTCGTAGTTATTAGAAGAGAAATTTTAAAGGAGCATTCAATTGCTGCCAAAAGTATTGGGGATATCTATGTTTAGTGTTGAATCATGTTCGTTTAGAACTTTAGTTAGCTTAATGTTTAAAAAAAAAATGTGGGTTTTCTTGTTGAAAATTTCAGGCATGACAAGGGGTAAGAGAGCATCGAAGGAGGCATTCAGGTTTTAAGAATCTTGCATCATTTCAGTAAATTCATAGAAGAAGTTGTTTTTATTAAAGCACCATAGAATAGCTATATCGTTACATTATAAAGAATACTCTAGATATTAGCCGGTAATCTTTAGTTTTCAGATGTCTGTTCTTGGTAGCTTAGATTTCAGAGCTCTTTCGTTTGCATCTTCGAAGCCATCTTGCATGTATAGGCTGAGCCACTGCTTTAATAAATCTTTGGTAGTGTTTATGCCTGTGTTAATCATCTAATATATACCCTTCAGCAGTGACTTTTGTATCGTATAGTATACCTCTAGACATGTATTCAGTATGTCTTGTTTTTTAAGCCTGAGCCGTGGTTTTGTAGCATGCTCTATAATTGATGGAATCTTTACCGCATTTGGTAACGACTGCAACAAACTTTTCCTATTTAGTTTGTTTGATTTTTTTGGCAACTTTTTAAATTAAAAATTAATGCCGATATTTCTTGTTGTTTGCAGAGATTGCAGGAACATGCCATATTCATTACAATTTATTTTTAGGAAATGTTTTTAAATTTAGAATTAAAAGTGAAGCAAGGACGAGTAGAAATGTTTTCTGCGTTTTACAACTGCGAGTTCAATCAACTACCATTGTTTTTTGGAATGATTTTTTGCAGTTTCTATTTTGAATTGGGACGATATGGAAACAATATAATATGTATAATGGATTTACAACTTTATTATAAATTAACGATCCAAAATTGTTGAAAATAAACACGGAAATGAATTAAATTCCCTTAATTTATCTTCACTTATTTGTGGTAGATTTTTCTCAATCATTTTTTTGTTTTTAGATACATTGAGGCTTCTTCAACTATTTATAGTTTTTGAAGGGTTGAATACTCTTTCATCAACGTTAACATATATTTATAAGGGTTAACGGATTCATTAGTAGGAGGGAGAGATCCATGTATGTTACATGCCATTATCTCCTTTGTGTCAGATAATGTGTTGTGGATATGTGAGCGCTACAAAATATGGGCAATGAAATTTATAAGTTGAATATCCTATTGCTCTTTGTGTTACAGAATTTTTTACATGAATATATGGTGAATGGAACTATTATGTCGAACATTCTTATGTTAGAAAGATTGGGAATTTTTTAATGATTCTATAAATAAGTTTTATAGTCTTAGAATATATTATAAATATATTAGTTTAGGTTGAATTTAATATTTTGGTTTTTTAATATTCTTTGTGTTATAATTTTTTTTGACATGAATATAGTGAATGGTATTATTCAATTGTTCTTAGATTATGTTTATTAGAGGGATGCATGTACACTCTCAATTTTAAAGAAATGTATGTACAATTTGTAGACACTTAAAAATGACTTGCAAGCTTCATTTTTACCACTTTTGTCCTAGCATAATTATGACATTTGTTATGTCTTTGGTCCAACTATTGATTAAATAATTCATAATTATTTAATTAATTTATGTCCATTCATTCTTCACGATTATTAAATAAATAAATTTTATTTATTTATTAAATACTCATTATTTGTCTAAGTCTTCGTATAATTAAAGAAATTTATAAATTTTATTAATTAATTAATTTTATCTGCTAAATTAAATAATTATTTAATTGACAAAATTAATCCTCTCATTTTAAATAAATGAAATTAATTATCTCATCTTTTTTCCACCGCCGATCTAATTTTCTCAGATGACATCTTGACCACTCACTTAAGGATTTTACCCTAACCCTGATTAAGGATTATCAAATTAAATTCTGTCATATTGTTTTAGGTTTGTGTTAAAGGTTGATCTCATCCATCCATTCAAAATTACGTTTTCTATAAAATGTCAATTTTATTCATAATTTCAGACCACTTCATTATTATAGGCATTATAGTCATTTATTATTCATAGTCATTTATCATTAGTCATTTATCATTTATCATTGGCATAGGCATAAGCATAATTTTACTTAAATCCTTCAAAACTTGCATAGGGCAATGACATAGTCAAACAATGGCATAGTCAAATTGCTTCCTTTGTGCTTCATATCTCTTTGGGTTTATTGTCTTCATTGATTTGCTAATCTTGAATCAAATCCTAAAATAACCCTTAGTTACACAACTTTTCTAAAAAATTCTATTAAATATATCTTAAAAGAATACTCTTTAAGTTAAGTAGATCTATTTTACATATGGAATTGACTATATGATTCAACTAATTATTTATTTAAAAATAATTTCACAATTACTAATTACAATTCTAAAATAAATCAAGAACACCAATCTAATAATAAAAACAATCTTTGGATTCTATTTATATTTTGTTTGCATATAAATAATTTTATGTTCTAAAATTAAAGTAGATTATAATTTTCTAAATTAAATTAATTGAATTATAATATTGAATAAATAATTAAAAGCATTACAACAATTCATATTAAGTTGAATAAAAACAAAATACTAGAAACAAAAGTAATTACTAAAAGGAAGCAAGAGTTATGCAAAAGGAAAAAAATCATCTATAAAGAATTATTCTATTTTCTTTCCTTTTATTTTTGTTTGCATGTATTATTTTTTTTAAAAAAAATATTAAAAATATCTTAAAATATTTTTTTTTAATTAAATAGATCTATTTTACATATGAAATTGACTATACAATTTTTGGATATAATAAATAATTAATTATTTTAAATTTTTCATTAAAAATATCTTAGAAGATTTTTTAAATTAAATAGATCTATTTTGTATATGAAATAGAGTATACAATATTTGGATATAATAAATATAATTAATCAAATTTACAATGTGTTAGCTCAATGAAAATTTACGATGTGTTTTACCCATTTATTTTTTAAAGATCAATTTAATTAATATAATATAGTTGAAATATTTTATTTATTATTGATTATTTTAATAATATAATAATATTTATAATAAATTTTGAATTGATATCTATTATCAAATAATTAATGAATATATAATTAGACTACACATTCATATACTTTCAAGTTTTCTCAATATAAAATTTGGATGGTAAGTATATTTAAGCAAAGATTTTGAAAAGGTGTTATAATCTTTAATAAAGTTGGGAGAGACAAAGAAAAAGTTGAAAAAAGTATAATCAAAAGAAAATTAGAAAAATAAATTCCAATAAAAAAATGAACAAAAAATAAAGGACATATAAATAGGCATTAGGCGCACAAATAACTAAATCATTAAGACATTATGCAACATCCCAATCCTCTTCTATATTTTTCTTTTCAATAACTAATTTCAAAATCAATCAAGCATTTCATAAATTAACCTAATACGGGAAAGAATCCAACACTTGACCATCTTCCAACCATAATGATAGAATTTGTTGATTTAATGCCTAATATTTATATTAAGATTGCACCAATAGTTATGAATTTAAAGTTGTTAGTTTTGATCTTAGTACTCATTAATTGAATGAAATATATTCCATAGATCTAAAACAAAACAAATAATGTGATGTTACATTAATAGACTTAGGGTTAGGATTATGGTTTAATTAGGGTTAGAGTTAGGAATAGGTTGCGGTTTAATTAGGGTTAGGATCCTATGGTTTTACTTATAGTTATAGTTAGGGTTAGGGTTTAATTATAGTTAGGTTTGAATTAACATTCAATCAGGGTTAGGGTTCAAGTATACTTAGGGTTATGATTATTATAATTCTAAATTCATCAAAATTATTGTTAGGGTTAGAATTAAGGTTTGCTAGGGTAAGGGTGAAACATAATATTAGGATTAGAATTAGATTTACAAGTGGAGTTAAAATTATAGTGATAACTATAGTTAAAGCTAGGGTTAGAATTAAGTCTAAAATAAGGGTTAGGTTTAGTGTCAAGGTCATAATAAAAATAGAATTAGAATTAAGGTTACAATAAGAGCTAGAATTAGGGTTAATTATGGTTGAGGATGGCATTAGTGTTACAATTGGGGCTAGGGTCCAATTAGGGTTAGGGATATAGTCTAAGTATAGCTAGGATTCAAGAAGGATTATAGTTAGGTTTGGGGTTAGGATATAATTAGGGTTAGGGTTAGGGTTCAATTAGAATTAGAGTTTAATTAGGGTTCTACAGTGAATATCAGGGTTAAGGTTGGAATTCAATTAGGGTCAATATAAGTGTTTAATTAGGATGAGGGTTAGGGTTCTAAAAGAAATCTTAGGGTTAAAGTGAGAAAACTTATGATTGGGGTTCAAAAAGGGTTAGGGTCATGGTTAGGGCTTGATGATGTTCAGGATTAGGGTTCAATTAGGATCATTAATTAGGCTTAGAATTAGAGTTTGGTTCTAGGGTTAGAGTTCAATTAGGATTATCAATTAGGCTTCATTTACAATTCAATTTGAGTTAAAGTTTCATAAGGGTTAGGGTCTAATTAGTGATAAGGATAGAGATAGGGTTATGGTTGAATTTTAATTAAGGTTAGGGTAAGTGTTCACTTATGGTTAGGTTTAGGGTTCAATTAAGGTTCAAGCTGAGTTAAATTTCTACAATAAAGCTTGAGGTAAGGGTTATGGTTGGGGTTCAAATAGATTTAGGGTTAGGGTTAAAGTTATCATAAGCCTACCACTAGCTTTACCATAATCCTAAGCAAAATCCTAATCCTTACCATAATTTTATATTTAACTGTAACCCTAACCTTAATCCTAAAACTAACCCTAATCATAACCATAACCATAACCCTAACCCTAACTCTATCTCTACCCATAATTGTAACCTTGATCCTCAACCTAAACTTAATCCTAACCCTAATCCTAAATATATTCCTCATTCTATCTCTAACCCAACCCAAATTCTAATTATATCACTAACCCTAACCATAATCCTAATAATTATACTAACCTCAACCCTAATCCTAATTTTATCTCTTTAATCCTAACCCTAACCATAACCCTAATACTAATATTAACACTCTTCCCAACCTTAATGCTAATTATATATTTATTATCAAATAAGTAATGAATATATAATTAGACTACACATTACCATACTTTCAAGTTTTTCTTCATATAATATAACAATATTATATTATTATATTAATATCTTACATGTTGTGCCATGACTGATACTCACATACATATATTAAATATTAATATATATAAAATACACCGAGATTTATCCTTCTCGAGGTGCCTATTTTCATCATTTTTTCTCAGTGCAATAGATGTCTCACTAATGAGAACTTTTGGAATATTTTATATATATTAATATTTAATATATGTATGCTAGTTATAATTTCATCTATCTTTTGTAAATTTCACTAAATGAATGGGTTTGTTTGTGCTTCAATTCAATGAGTTGATGTAATGCTAAAATGAGGCCATTAGTTTCTAGGAAAAGGATATAGGGTTTGGTAAGGAAGCAATGTTTTAGAACGTAGAGAGTTGGATGCCATAAAGTAGCATGCTAATATTACCCTGATGAACCATAAATTTTGTTGGGTTTTATGTACTTCTCTTACACTCTTACAATCTTTCACCTAAAAGGAGAGGGATAGAATCCTAAAATTGAGGTGGTTCACTCAAATAAAGGAATGTAAGATGGAATTATGACTAAATAGAATGATCTAAATGCATCTAGGCTATGAAATTGATTGATTATGAATGCAAAACTAATGAAATATGCAATTTTTGAAAACACGATGAGGTATGTAAAAATGAACTAAAAGCACAAACTAATGCAAATAAAATTGATTGAAGCTTTTCAGAGTGCATGTGGAAATTGATTAATGATATTGGAAGGTTCTAGAAATTGGTAGAAATCACTATAAATCACCAGTGGGAATCATTTTCCATTGATGGAGAATCAATCCTCCTACTGGTAAAAACACTTGAAACTGCTTTTTGACTATTGGAAAATGGATTCTAACAAAATTAACTTTTTCAGCCCTTGGGTGGGACTCATTCACCATTGATGGCGAATCAGTCTTCCAAAAAATTTCAAATTCAAGATTCAATCCTATAGGTCTAGATCTGCACTTGTCTTCTTGTTGGGCTAACAGAGTTAAATCTGCAGAAAATGGGTTGTAGGTTGTCTCCAAGCTTGAATTAGGGTTTAGTCAAGATTGGAAACATTGTTGAATTATTGACCACCTTTCAACACCTATTTTCTTAATAAATTTTCATACAAAATTCTGCAAGCTACACACATGCAAAAGGGGGAAAATGGTTAAGGGTTAGAGTATAGGGATTTTCCTTGGTCAAATCCCACTTTGGTAATCAAACCCTTAATGGATAAATAAAATGAAATGAGCAAGGAATGATGAATAAACAACATACAAATTTCCCAAGCTCATCGAAACCATGTTGAAGAAGTTTGAAGATATGTTAATGGCTACTCCAAGATACTTGATAATTGCTTGATCAAATGTTGTAATGATGCTTGAGTGGATGAAATGAGATTAAATGCAAGGATGAATGCTTGAATGAAATAGTGAATGAATTATGTGTAAAATGAATAGAAAAACACTTATTTATACACTCTTATGCCCTAATAACCCAATAATACCTCATCACAAGCCTACATAAGGTCTTTTTGAACAAAAACCAAAAAGAAAATTTGAATTATTTGGAATTTGGACACAAGAAGGATTCATTTTCCACCCACGATAAATGGGCCCCACTCTAAGATTGTAAGTGGGTGTTGGGAATTAATTTACATTTAATGTGGTTTGTTAGGTTTACATTCAAAAATGCACCTAAATAAGTCTTATGATTGCATAAATGGGTCGAATAAAGCATAAGAAAGGTGTAAATAGTGATGACAAGCCTAGAAAAGTGTGAAATCTTGTTACAAGACTTTACAACACTTAAAAATAGGACTTGATAAGGGATAAAAAGGTGATTTTCAAGTGAATTATAATAATAAGAGTTTACAAAATTATAGAAATGTGTTACAAAAATTCACAACACCTTCACAGGACATCATAATTTGAATATTTAGGACATAATGTGAATGCATAAGTTACATTGCAACATTAAATCTAGGCAAAATATATCAAGCATCACAAGAGAAGGACCTAAAAGACCATGAAAATGCCAATGATTCATTTTTCTATGGTACACCTAATTACTAATGTTAAATTATAGTTGTATTACTAATTGATTGTAAAATATGACTCCATTGTTCCCTCAGATTAGGCACTCGTCTTTACAGTGTTAGTTTATCTTGTGTTTGAATGAGGTAGTCATGAACCTAGCTAGAGATTTAGAATGGGAATGACTTCACAACATACTTAAAATTACACCATGAAAACCTTCAGTATTAGTGTATTCCTTGCAATAAGTAGCAATTTCATAAGAGGTCTGCCAAACCTTTAATGAAATTGGTTTATTTGCACTTCCTATGGAATACATCTATGATTGGAGATTCTCTTGATCAAGTAGGGTTATTATAAGCATGAATGTGATTACCCTCCTAAGTCTCACAGAGCCCAAAGAGAAGAAGTGGGGTTCTAAATGCTTCACTTAAGTGTTGGCCAATCCTCAACCTTTCTAACAATTAAATTTTGGTAGATTCATAGGTAAGGAATGAGATTAAGTTTGGTTCTCAAAAAATAACCAACAGAGGGTTGATTCTCAACACTATCAAGAAAAGAGTTAGAGAACCCAAGATCCATGAAAAGTGAGATATCACTGGATGACATGAGCCTCAAACTACATCTTATAATAGTATTGTGAATAGGAAATCAAGTTGTAAGAGCTTAGTTTGCACTTTTAGTTTAGCATTTAGAATAGTTCATCAATTTACTTTGAATGATGGATCCTTTAGATATTTACTAGTTTAATTCTGCATGTAGAATTAATTTTCATCTCATTGGCATTAGTTTAAATCTGCATTGTCTTACTTTCATATCATTTTGTACACAATAATTCATTTCACCATGTCACTCCATCATTTCATCTAGCTGAATCCTCCAATCATGTAGATATAGACTTAGATTTTGCATTATAAATAAATAGGCTACTCATTTCTTAGATGTCATCTCAGTGATTTGTGCATGAATAATATTTGAGAGCATGAATTACTAGGACATTTGAGACTAGAGGAAGATAGGAAGTTTTTAAGGAATTCTATTATTGAATCATGTTTGATTAAGTTAGATTTCCTTACTGTAATGCTTTCCATCTAAGTGTGTTGTTCATTTGATATAATTCATGCATATTTTAATACACACATAATGAATATAATATTTTAACCTAATATGCAATGAGATACTCAAAAAATGAGAAAAATGCAATGTAAAATGAGTCAAGTTCACCAAAATGATTATTGTGAAAATATGATCCACCCAAATGAGTGAACAAGAGGATGAATCACTTGTGCTTTTCAAGCCCACAATAACTTAAAATTATACAAAATATGTGAACCATAGATTTTATGGGTGTGAAATACTATGTCTCTTTGCTCAATTAGGGTCTTTCACATAAAGGAAAGAGAGATCCCACACCACAAAAATCTAAGTAGTTCACTCAATCTAAGATATGTATGATGAGATTATGACTAAATACAATGATATAAATGTAGAAAACTAATGAAATCTATTGATTATTGAATGGAAACTAAAGAAATACAACTTGTTTGAAAACACATTGTGATATGTAGAAATACCTAGAAATGAATGCAAAACTAAATAGAAACAGATGAAATTGAAAGTGTGCACTTGAGATCTGGATGGAGCCTATAAATGACTTTTGGAATGTTGCTAATGCTAATTTTTAGGCCTGGTGGGACTCATTCACCATTTTGGGTGAATTAGTCCTAGTTCTATGAAACTATTCTAGAACCCATTTCAGACGAAAGGGTATCTAAAAATGCAAAAAACCAAAATCAAGCCTATAAGTAGGACTCATTCGCCACCCATGGTGAATGAGTCCAATTTTTAATTTTTTAATTTTCAAACATAGAAACAAGAGCCTTCCATCTGCACTTTCTATTTCTTCAGGTGTCTAGTTCTATAACTGTCATATTTGAGCCTGAAAGTGAATTTTTGTTGATGTTTTTCCTTATCAATGAAGAGATGACTTGAAAATTTTTACAATGAAATATTCAATGATTCATAATCCTCCTAGATGTCTAAATATGGAAACATACAAGACAAGAAAGAGAAATTTTGGATGTTAGTGTGAATGTCAAAATATGCAAATGGTTAAAAATCTAACATACAAAAGCATGGTTAGTGTTTTTTAAACTAAAAAAAACCTTCAACATCCATATGAAATAATACATTATGGTTCAAAAATGCAAAAAAATTACAAGATAAGTAAAGTAAAAGCATATAAAAACATGAAGAAAACTCTATCTCATAGTGGATTGGTGCTTTTGTGGAAAGAATCCCTTTCCCAATCCTTGATAAGCTCCAGATATGTTGATGATCAAGATGATGAGTTGTGGAGGATTAATACAATAGAGGAGGCCTCTATTTATAGCCAAGAAGGATAAAATAATTCCAAACATGGAGGTTGTGGGACTAAAGATCCACTAATAGGAAGGAACCACTTGTCAGCTTGTGATAGATTGAGGAATGAGCACATTTTGGTCAATGTGCCAAAGAGGCCCGAGAGATTTGAAATTTGAATTTGAGAGTTAAATGCTAACTTTTACCTTTGAAAGAGACATGTAAGAGACATGTAAAGACCTCTTAAATTTTTTTTTGGATGTACATGTCAATTTGGGGGGAGATTTAAATTTGGAAGAATATTCTCCTTTTATGCCAAGTTGAAAGAAAATGATGAAATAATAAATCAATAAATTGATTTATTTGTGCAAGTGGGAAAAGCTAGAGGATGTGATGGGTGATTAGGGTTAGATTAATCATTATTTGATTAATTTAAGAGGTGATCAGGTGATTGTGACATTCAACTTAAATATTTGGATTTATTTAAATTAAATGAGAAGATAAATAACATTAGAGATTTAATTAAATATTTGGATTTGTTTAATTAAATGAAGGAACTTAGGAGATTAAAACTGATTTATTTAATTAAAGAAATGAATTAAGATATTAATCAAATAAACTTGATTTATTTAATTGATATGGTGAATATGATGATAAAGGGATGATATGGAATTAGTGAGTTAGGATCAAACACATGTATATTTTACGTGTCTACATTTTGCCCCTCTTTGAAGCAATGTACTTGCTGCATTGGTTCAAAGAATAACCTTACTGAGATCAAAGTTAAAAAAATTCTTATTTTTTCGGATGCCCTAGTGAAAGGAAGTATACTGGTACATTTCCCCCTCAAGAGATCAAGTGAAACGATTCGATTTGAGGGTCAATCTTGCAATAAAGAGGTTCAAGATAGACATATGGATGGTTATGATGATGATGCAAATGAGATGGTTTTAAGATACTTAGAATAACCAATCTATATTATCCTAAACAACTTAAATGATGATACAATGTATGTGAGATGGATGATGCAATAATGCCTATATGATTAAATGCATTGGATGTTTTATGCAAATGTATAATTTTATGAGATGCTTAGAATAACATATCTATATTATGATGATGAACATGCATGTGAGATGATGTGCAGAATGCTGATGGTTTGTGGATGCAAGATGGATGCACTAGTTATGTTATGTTAGCATGGAGAGAAGAAAGAAGTGAGATGATAACAAGAGGATCCAACAATTCTATGATCTGATGAGACTTTATTAGACATGATGAATGATTTTCTTATCAAGAATTGGGATTTTAAAAGGGCTACTTACCTTATGTTTGATTACACATCAAGGCATAGAGAGCCAAGATGGCATTGTACCTAGTGCAACGGACTTTGACTCGACAAACATATAGGAGTATTCTTGTTCACACTTGACATACAAAAACCTTGCTAGGACTTACCTAACAAAGCAAGTATTCACCAAGTTATATTACAAGAACGTCCAACAAGCACAATAGACAAAAGGATAATGATTACTGCCCCATTCCTTTCTCTCTAAATTGCTTTGATTATACATCATCGAGAGGTCATTGGAATGAACGCAATAAGATAAATCAAAAGAAAATATCAAGTACACAAACAAGTCAATGTTCTTCATACCTCTAGCCAAAGGGATTTGTTCTGTTTAGGATAAGAACTGAAATTATTGCCAATAGATAATTCCCATTGTAGGAAGGATACATCCTAGGACATGTTAGTGGATGGTGATAAGTTGATAGGTTTGTTCGAAAGGCTATTGATACAAGGTTGATTGACATCTTTGTGAATGATCAAGATTTTAATTTTGCGTTTAAAGGTTTGTCGTTTTGATTTTGATTTTGTGTTTGAAGTTTTCTTTTGCTGATTGTTGTGATTGTTTCTATTTGTGTTACCAAAGGATGAAGGTGACGATCAGTTTATTATGGATGATTGATTATTTCGAGTGAAAGCGAGATGAGACAGATGGATTTTTTCAAATATTTGGATGTTTTTGACATTTTTGGAATGTTTTGAGGCCGTTTTTTG
>VDFB02125535.1:0-18396 GCA_007258455.2 Sequoia sempervirens | reverse complement strand
TATTTATGCCTAGGATATCACCTTGGCCGACTTAGACACCCCTATATAAGACCTAGGCTGACCTAACCAACTAAATAACAATACACTAATGATAATATGACTTAATTAAGGGTTAAGATAGCCACAAGTCGACTATTCATAACCCGGAAGGTACAATAATATTAAGGGCGAGCATGCCTCTTCTTCAAAGAAGCATTGTCTCAATGCTAATCAAGTTTGGAAACTTTTTTGAATGAACTCTCATCTTCCCATGTGGCATCTCTAACCTGGGTAAATTCTTCCATTGGGTGAGATAATTGCCATATTCTATTCCTCAACTTTATGTCTCGATTTAATGCACTCGTTCCAACATTATTATTCTCCTCTTCATCCACCAGAAGTGTCAGTTTTGAGGGGAATATTATGCCCAATTACCTTCTTCAAACAGGAAAAATGAAAAACTCGATGTATCTTTGTTGTATTGGAAACTCAAGCTTGTAGGCAACACTACCGATCTTCTACATGATTTGGTATGGACCATAATACCTTGGAGACAACTTATTATTCTTTCTTTGCTTCTTTAGTGAGATTTGCTTATAAGGCCGCAATCGCAAGAAGACCCAATCCCCAATTTCAAAACTTCTTTCACTACGATGTTGGTCTGCCTGTTGTTTCATTCGATTTTGTGCCATGGCTAAATTCTCCTTGAGTCCTGAAAGTACTTGTTGTTGATGAAGCAAGTGGTCTTCTACTGCCTGAACTCTTGGGGACACCTTAATTGATGATGCGATGGAAGGAGGATGATATCCATAAAGTGCCAAAATGGAGACATTTTTGATGAGCCAGTGAAAGGAAGTGTTATACCACCTCATTCCACAAGTGGTAGCCAATCTACCCACTAGGATCAAGCTCAAGTGAAACAACGATATCCTTTCCAAACACTTATTAACAACCTCTGTTTGCCCATCCGACATGGTGGTATGAAGAGATAAGAGCCAATTGAGTACCCAACCATGAGAATAAATCTTTCCAAAAGTGACTAGTGAAGATAGGATCACGATCACTAACAATAACTTTAGGTGTACCATGTAGCTTTTGGATATTCTCCAAAAAAGCTCTAGCCACTGCACTTGATGTAAAAGGATGTGCTAATGCAATGAAATGTGCATATTTAGTGAGCCTATCAACCACCACCATGATGACATTATGACCTTTAGATTTGGGAAGCCCTGTGATGAAGTCCATGGATATCTCTTCCCAATGCTGGCTAGGAATAGATAAGGCTGCAAGAGACTGAGCCCTAATGGTCTCCCCTTATGCCTTTGACACACCAACATTCCAGCCACAAATTTGAACATCACCCTTTAGCCCTCTTCCCAAAGAAATCTTGCTTTGACTCAATGATATTCAAAAATTCTCAATGACCACCCACTGGAGACTCATGCAACTCTATGAGAATCTTGTGTTTAAGAGTGGAATTCTTGTAGAGATACAAACACTCTTTATACCAAAGAGTATCTCCCTTCCAACAAAACTTATATGAACTACTACAATCACTTTTAATTACTGATGAGATTACTAGCTCTAACATCATTTCAAGCCACTCTACTTTGGCTTCCTCCACCCAATTTGCTTGTAATATTGAAAGGGCACACAATAAGGCTTCATCTTTTCTCATCCTTCCTTGACAGTGCATCTGTGACAATATTTTCTTTCCCTTTCTTATATACAATCTCAAAGTCATATCCTAACATCTTAGTGACCCATTTTGTTGCTCTTCAGAAGATAGTCGTTGTTCCAAAAAATATTTTAGGCTATCATGATCTGTCTTAACCTTGAAATGTCTACCCAATAGATAAGGCCACCATTGTTTCACTGCATGGAGTATTGCTAGCATTTCCTTCTCATAAATAGGTTTTAGTAGATTCTTACCTTTTAATTGACGACTCTCAAAAGCAATTGGTCGACCTTCTTGCATAAGCATTGCTCCTATCCCATTTCCAGAAGCATCACATTCCACAATGAATTCCTTGGTGAAGTCAGGAGTGGCAAGTACCGGAGTTGAACACATAGCCTCCTTCAATCTCTCAAATGCTGTATTGGCAGACCCATTCCAATGAAAAGAATCCTTCTTCAATAGAGTGGTGAGAGGTGCTGCTATACTACCATAATTCTTCACAAATCTTCTATAGTACCCTGTCAATCCCAAGAATCCTCTCAGTTTCTTAATGGTTTTTGGAATAGGCCATTCCATGATAGCCTTAATTTTGTTAGGGTCCACCTTTACTCCTTCATGTGAAACTATGTGTCCCAAATACTCCACCTCTGTAAGACCAAAAGCACACTTGGATGGCTTAGCATAGAGTTTATGGTCTTCAAGTATTTGTAATGCTTGGTCCAAATGTTCTTCCCAAGTCTTGCTATAAATCAATATATCATCAAAGAATACTAACACAAACTTTCTCAAGAACTTCTTAAAAATGGAATTCATCAAACTTTGGAATGTAGATGGTGTATTGGTAAGACCAAATGGCATCACCAAAAATTCATAATGACCCTCATGAGTCTGAAATGTTGTCTTACAAATATCTTCCTCCTTAATCCGAATTTGGTGATAACCAGATCTAAGATCTAACTTGGTAAAAAACATAGCTCCATTTAATTCATCTAGCAAATCATCAATGACCGGAATTGGAAACTTATCTTTAATAGTGTACATGTTGAGCACTCACTCTATAATATGGACACATGCGCTAAGTATCATCCTTCTTACGTACCATCACCACAGGTGAGGAGTAAACACTTTGGCTATGCCTGATGATTCCTGCCTCTAGCATCTCTTCAACAATTTTTTCTATCTCACTCTTTTGTATGTGTGGATACCTGTAAGGCCTGATGTTCGGTGGCTGGCTCCCTGGGACTAATTGTATGGCATGATCATGATCCCTCTTAGGAGGAAGTCCTTTAGGAATATCTCCAAGAACAACTGAGTGACGATCAATTATAGCTTGCAAATCTGGATGAGTAGGAGTAATAGATTGAGAGACTTCTAATGAACATAGTTGGGCCACAAATCCATCCACTCCTTTCTTAAGCAACTTTTTCATTTGTGGAGATTTTTCCTTCAACCACCTTAGCTCTACTAGCCTTCCTTCCGATTGAAATCTCATGAATAGTTCTTGGAATTTCATCTCAATTGTTCCTAATGTAAAGCCATTGTAATTCCCAAACAATATCTCACGCACTCCATGGATATCGTGACACATTGGGGTAATACTCAAGTTGATAATCTCCCATGGATAATTTAATGCTAGTGACACTTCCCTCAACAACTAACTGCACTCACCATCTGCAATCAAACTTGAAACTCGAGCTGGATATATGAAACAATTTAGACGGAAAGCAGCCTAACTTTTGTTGATGAAATATGAGTACTACCTCGAGTCGATCAACACCGGCATCTTTTGCTTTAGGAACCCCACCACCTTGAGAGTTTGTGGAGCACTGAAACCCGAGTGCATGACAAGAAATGATTGGTTGAGAATCATGTGATTCCTCATTTGACTCCTTTCATCTCTAGTATGGGTTCCTCCTTTCTCTCCTCTACTGGGACCTCTTCAATATAAAACAATTTCTTTTCACTACATTTACAAGTCCTCGATCAGATTTTGGTATATCACAATTGAAACACAAGCCTTTTGCTCTTTTCTCCTCAATTTGTTGTGGAGTCAACTTAGTAGGTTGTGCTTGAATATGCTTTCTCTTGTCACATTAGCCCCTTGCTTCAGGAATCAAATATTTTCCTCTACCAAGGTATAAGATAAAAGACTCATTTATGGAACTAGGCTAAACACATGTACCTCATGTTGAATGTGATCCTTGAGACCACTCCAAGAATAAATCATTCAAGTTTTCCTTCTGTGAATTGAATCCACCCTATGATAGATTTTGGAATTGTCAATATAACTCTTTAACCTGATCCCTAGTTTTGTTGCTTTAGCTAGTCAGTCAAGAAGTTGTCCTGCGGACGCTTTCATTGCTATATTGTGCTTGAGTTCCTCCTCAGAAACTGACCTCATGAGATGGTGAGAGCCCATTTTTACCACTATGAGTGCAAAGCCAACGATACCAAATGAATTGGATCCGTTCTAAATAATATATATAAGGAAGCCATCATGACCTTTGTCCATTTGGGATTTGGTGTACTTCAAAAAAATTCTCCATTTGGTTTATCCATGTTAGAGGATCCTTACCATCGAACTTGCGCATATCCACCTTTGGAAATAAATTCCTAGATCCCATAGGAGTACTAAAGCTTGTGTTAGTAGTGGCTGACCTAGAATTCTCACCTTGGTCACTTGAGAACTCCTTTCTTGATTCAGCTATGTAGGTGCTTAACATGTTTCGCATGTTCGACATATCTCCTCTTAGGTCACACATATCCATCTTAAGCGAGGAAATTTCTTCCTTGACCTTATTGTTAATTGAGGAAATTTCTTCCTTGACCTTATTGATTTCTTCATTATGAGAAATATCCTCGATTTTTTCACCATCCTTATCAGGAGTCTTCCCCGGAGTGACAGCATTCTTTTTACCCCTTGTTGCAGGCCCTGTCATGATGGAAACCACTAATGTTGAAATAAATCACACAAATGAAACTTAAATTATCTCAAATTTTTACTGTAACCTTCTTTAGTATGTCTTCAAAAACCCAATAAAAATCAGACTCCAATTCAACAAGATGTGCGAGATATGTAGATTCCAAAAAAATAGTGTAGAAACCCTAATTCTGCAATAATTCACTTAATTCTGCTCCAATTCTTCTAAAATATGGATTGTAGCTTCTTCAATATGTTCTTCAAAACCCTTTAAAATCAGGGCACCCGACAATTTCGGGAAAGATATGCTCTTCCCAAAATCGCCCAAAAATTGGAGAGAGAAAACCTTCCTCTATGGTGCCAAGATCATGCTCGACACCACCTTGTTATGAAAGAATCCTAAACAGAAGAATATGATATGAAATATGCTGCAAATACTTGATAATAACTGAGAACAACAAGCCACTTCGAGGGGGAAAACCTCCAAATATCTCTAATGAGAACACACTTCACAACTTGATGATAAAATAAGACTCACAACCTCCTATATATACCTATTTATGCCAAGGATATCACCTAGGCCGACTTAGACACACCTATATAAGACTTAGGCCGACCTAAACAACTAAATAACAATATACTAATGATAATATGACTTAATAGAGAAAGCGAAGATAGCCACAAGCTTCCATTCATTCATAACCGGATGTACAATATTAAGGGCGAAGTAGCCACATCTTTTTCATATTCTAATTTCTTCTCTGACTATAGATCGAATGTAGAAGTCTTCAAATCATGAAAGATAATGCTTTTGTTGTACAAAACCTTCTTAGTCTCAAGGTTCCAAAGCTTGTATCCTTTTATGCCAGCACTATAGCCAATAAAAATACACTTTATAGCTTTGTTTTCCAACTTGGATCTTTTTTCAAATGGCACATATGCATATGCCTCATAGCCAAAGACAGGAATATGTCTCAGAGAGGGATTCTTTCTAGACCATGCTTCCAAAGGTGTCTTCTCAACAAGAGCAGAGTTAGGAGAATGGTTTACCAAGTAACATGCTATAGAGACTGCTTCAACCCAAAACTTCTCCTCCAAGCCAGCACTACTCAAAGATACTGCGTTTCCTTCCATTACCGCCCCATTGAACCTTTCAACAACCATACTTGTCGGGAAGTGTAAGGTGTAGTCTATGTCTTTTTCGAACTCCCATGATCCTCAGACAAGCATCTTTGAATTCATCCTTAACAAACTCACCAGCCATTGTCGGGCCCCCTCAAACATTTTATTTTCTACCTGATTTTCTAAATAAGGTTTTAAATTCCTTAAATCGACTGAACACTTCTGATTTACTTTCCAGAAAATATACAAAAGCTCTTCTTGAATAATCATCAATAAATGACACATAGTATCTTGATTTAGACAAAGAAGGAACATTCACTAGTCCAAACACATCAGAATGAATATAATCAAGCAAACCAGAAGATTTGTGAGGACTGAAATAAAATGAAACACGATGTTGTTTACCATATATGCAATGTTCACAAAATTTGAACTCAAGGTTACAATCTTCAAGCCCTTCTACCAGGTTTTTATTTTTCAAGGTTTTTAAACCTTTTTCACCAATGTGGCCAAGCCTATGATGCCAAAGCATTGTATTTTTTGCTGGAAGATTAACCTCCATGGCATTTACTCCATCAGGGGCGTTTCCCTTTTCTACTCCATGAGTAGCTTTCTGTGACTTCACAGAGACATTATTGCATTGAATAGATTGTGCATCCAGCTTGTACAAGGTACCAATTCAAGCACCCCTAGCCAGCACCATAGAGCCTCTAGTCATCTTGCAGCCATTTCCAAAAAACATGACATGCACTCCAATATCATTCAGCTTACTTACAGAAACTAAATTATGAGCCACACCTGGTATATGCATTACATCATTGATTCCCTTCACTCTTCCATCAGGGAATTGAATTCTAACTCTTCCACGACCAACAATTTCCAAAGATGAATCACTTTCCAAGTACACCTTTCCACCATTGTATTCTTCATACTTTGTGAACCAATCTCTATGAGATGTCATGTGGACAGATGCTCCAGAATCAATCAGCCAGACATCATTTGATGCCCGTGTAGCCAAAGCTGCACAATGAAGGTGCCAACATCACTTTAAGAGGAATCTTTTCCAAAAGAGTTCTTCTTCTTTTTCTCCTCCTTGCAATCCTTTCTTTCGGACATGACTGTGTTTTCCACACCTGCTAACATTTCATTCTGATTTCTTGCCGAGACTTTGATCTCCTTCGATTTTGATCTCGACTTTGTCTTCTTCTTGCCTTTCCTTCTCGATTCCCTCTACATCCGTGAGCCTCCTTTGCCATCTTAGAAGATTTGCAGTTCATATCTTCCTCGACAACAAAGAAGCAACAAGATTCTTCACCTTTAAAGTGGATGTCAGCATCTCCCATTGAAGGCCATCACCGATGATCTCTACGAATCATAAAGAACATAGCAGCAACATGCAATGATCTTCATCTTCAATCTTCACACCAACTAATGTTAATTGAGCAATCAGCATGTTGAAAGTATTCAAGTGATCAACAATGAATCCTCCCTCTTGCATTCTCAAAGAGTACAACTTCTTCCTCAAGAACAACTTGTTCACCAAGAACTTTCCTTGATAAATAGATGCCAGTCTTTTCCACAAGGAAGATGCAGTCTTTTCTTCATGCACATACAAAAGAATAGTTCAAACAGAAATTAGTTGAAATTCTTAGAATTTTACCAGTGTCCAACTTCGAAAGGTCATTCTGCATATAACGTAAAGATCCTGCCCTACTAACAGATCTTCCATTTTGAGTTTCCACAGCTCAAAATTGCCACCATTGAATTTCTCTATATCCATCCTTCTAGATGTGCTTGCCATCTTAATTTGTAATTAAACTATCAGACCTCTACCAAACTCCCACTGAAAAAGAATTGACACAAAAAACCTAACCCCTCACAAGGATAACACAATTGGCCAGGCTCTGATACCACTTGTAAGGAAAGCAACGGTGCGGAAGCAACTTTCCTAACGTCAAAACCACAGGGGAGTAAGCATACAGTACTTTTAATTTTTCTAATTACAATCCAATTAAGACACACATGAAAGATTTATAGAAACAGAGAAGATACTCAAAGACAATGAACAACAGATTTAAGTGGGAAACCCTTTCGGGAAAAAACCCACCACACCAAGCTGAATCTCTTTGTATTACAGTAACAAAAATTACATACAATCAGAGATACAACTCTCTAGTATTAGTTCACAATAGCTTCATTCACTGTTCATCCAGTTACAGAAAATTCTCTCAATAGTTCGATTCACTCACCCTCTCTCCAAATCAAAATCAACCCTTTTAAATCTTATCCCATTCTAATTTTTTACCTTCTATGCATCCTTATCCCCCATTTCCAATCATAGACAGTTTCCTTTCGAGCAATTTATTTTTCCTTGCATGTTGTTTAGCTCTAGTGTCGCAACAGTTGCAAAAATCTAACTTCCACCCATTTGAAATTGCTTCCTCTAATTGGTCCACAAGGCTCCACATAGGATGGTCAAACTGGTCGAGGGGGTTCAACTTTGTTGGCATATCGGTGAGACACTAACAGTGTCTCCCTGATGCCACAAAGTATTCACTATCAATATCGGCTTAAGTCCCCAACAATCGGCAAGAGGTTTCAATGAATGCCATAAGTCATACCGAGTCCATCGACATCCAATACGTTTCTATCGACAAAAGATTCCTCCATCGGCAAGACGTTTTACCGATGTTCACAAGTCATATCATTTCTTGCTTTGCCATTGGAAAGACCTTTATTCTTCCCGAGACCCATCGAGCACGGGCAGTCCAGCACTATCGGTAGTGACTTTATTCATCACACCAAGACTTCATAACGGTTTTGTCACCGCGAAGCAATTCGTGTTTTATTTCGTGACAGCCAGACCGCCTTTTCAGTTTGACCTTTCACCAACGTGAACATGCTGGTACCAGGTACAGTCAAGAGTTTGCGAGACTTATCGTTTTCACTCAAGACTCATAATTGGTATCTGAAGTCACCCTAAGCACTGTGATTCACTAGTCAAGAAAGATTTGCGTTTCGCCGCATTCACATACCGAAAGTCATGCCTTTGTCGGCCGCACTTCGATGATTACAAGACGCTTAACGGGCCGAGTTGCCAATTCAATGATCAGCATCCTCGGTGAGACATCACTTTGGTCGTTCGATCTTTCCCGAGTTCGAGCACTTTTCCAGCCAGGTATATTCTCCGCCGGTGGATTCTCCTCGAAATGAGCCCGATATCCCATATTTAACATTCCGAGGAGGAACATATTGTCGGCCATAGGTCTCCAATCGACAGAAGGTCATGCCAAACACAAAATTTCACAGTGATAGACATTGTCGACAAGACATCAACTCTATCTTGGCGACATGATCATTTCAAATTGATTTAGAATAGTTAGTCGGCCATACATGAATAATGTCACATCGACTTTTCCCGTCAGGAGTTCCATGTCAGTAAGGATTGAGGCACACATTCCAACACTTCTAACTCTATCAATCCTAACTGAATTAGAATATTGTTACCTATTACTTTATTTAAACAAGAAACATGGAAGATAGGATGGATTTTGGAAGAGGTTGATAGTTCTAGCTTATAAGCTAAACTTCATATTTGATGGATAACCTTATAAGGACCATAAAATTAAGGTGTAAGCTTCATGTTCTTATATTTTTAATTGAATTCATTTATAGGGTTGTAATAAAAGAAATACCCAATCGCCCTCTTCAAAATTCCTCTCACTAAAATGTTGATCAACTTGTTGTTTCATTCAATTTTGAGCCATAACTAAATTATCCTTAAGGATTTACAATATTTTTTGTTGGTGTTGAATATGGTCCTCTACTGCATGAGCTTTAGAATGAGATTGTAAATAAGAATTATATGGTGCAGGGTAGCCATAAAGAGCCTCAAATGGAGTTATTTTATTGGGCATGTTAAATAATGTGTTGTACGACCACTCTACTAATGGTAGCCATTTGGACCATTGTGTTTGTTTATCAAAATAAAAACAATGTAAATGTCCTTTTAAACATTTATTCATAATTTTTGTTTGGTCATCTGATTGTGGATGATAAAAGGAATTATGTGCTAGTTTTGTACCCCATGCTATAAATAAGTTTTTCCAACAAATGCTAGTGAAGATAGGTTCATGATCACTCACTATGATTTTGGGAATTCCATGAATTTTTGTACATCTTCCATGAATATTTCAGCCACAGTACTTTCTTGAAAAGGATGAGAAATTCCACAAAAATGTGCATGGAAAGTCTATCCACAACAACCAAAATTACATCAAGATTATTAGATTTTGGTAGGCCTACAATGAAGTCCATTGGTATTTCCTCCCAACATTGTGTTGGAATTCCTAAAGGTTGTAAGAGGCCTGGAGTCTTTATTTTTTCACCTTTATTTCTTTGGCATATTAAATATTTAGCCACAAATTTATTGACATCTCCTTGTATACCTTCCCAAAGGAAATATTTCTTTAAATACAATGATAGGTCTTTAAAAACCTTGAATTTCCTATTGGTGAGTCATGTATTTCAGATAATATGTCTTGTTTTAAATTATAGTTTTGACATAAAAAATAATCTATCTTTGTACCATAATGAATCTTCTTTCCAAACATATTGATTGAAAGAATATGGGTCATGTTGAAGTTTTAGAATGAGATTATGTATAATTTGAGGATCATTTTTCCATTATGTTCATGCAACTTATAACCATTTTGGTTGTATTAAGAAAATGATGTACAAATATTTGCTTCCTCTACTTCTTGTCAAGAAAGGGCATCATCGACAATATTTTCTTAACTATTTTTATAAATGATCTCAAAGTCATATATCCTATCATCTTGGTAACCCATTTTTGTTGAACTTTGATGAGGATAATTGTTATTCTAAAAAATATTTTAGACTCTCATGATCAATCTTGACTTTGAAATACCTTCCCATTAAATATTGATGTAATTTTTTAATTGCATGAACAATGGCTAATACTTCCTTCTCATATGTGGAGCTTATAATTTTTTTCCTTTGATTTTTTGAATCTGAAATTCTAATGGACTCCTTTCTTGCATTAGTACTACTCCAATTCCATATCTAGAAGCATCAAATTATACCATAAATGTTTTAGAGAAGTTTGGGGTAGCTAGTATTGGGGTTGAAGTGAGAGCTTTTAGTTGTTGGAAGGCCTGAGTGGCTAGCTCTGGCCATGAAAATGAATCCTTCTTTATTAAAATTGTCAAGGGTGTTGTGATACAAGCATAATTAAGAATAAATCTTCTATAGTATCCTGTTAGACCCAAAAATCCTATCAACCCTTCAATACTTTTTAGGTTTCGACCATTCTTTTATTGCAACAATCTTCTTGGGGTCTACCAAGTGACACCTTCATGTGACACCACATGTCCCAATTATTCTATTTCTTTTACCCCAAAGACACTTTTAGATTGTTTGGCATAGATTTGATTATCCTTAAATACTTGTAATATCTTCTCTACATGTTGCAAATGTTATTCCCATGACTTACTAAAGATAAGGATGTCATCAAATAAATCCACCACAAATTTATGAAGAAATGGGAGAAGTACTAAGTTCATGATGCTTTCAGAATTTGATGGGGCATTAGTTAAACCAAATGATATTACTAAGAATTCATAATTTCCCTCATGTTTTCTAAAGGAATTTTTATTTATATCTTCTTCCTTCATATGAATTTGATGAAAACCAAAATGTAAATCTAACTTAGTAAAGAAAATTGCACCATTTAGTTCATCTAATAATTCATCAATAATAGGAATATGAAGCGTATCCTTAAGAGTGAGCTTATTGAGTTACCTATAATTAGGACACATTCTCCATGACTTTCCCTTCCTTTTAACCATAATCATTTGAGATGAATAGGGAATTTTAATAGGATGAATAATTCCTAAATCTAACATTTCCTTGACTATTTTTTAATTTATCTTTTTTCATAAGGATAATGATAAGGTCTAATGTTAGGAGGAATTCTTTCAAGTATTAATTCAATGGCATGATCATGGTATCTAATTGGGGGTAGACCCTTAGGTTCTATAAAAAAAAATTGGTTTTTTGAATGATCTCTTGAATTTCTTGTGGATTTTGATTTTTCACATCTTGTGCTTCTATAAAATTTAGTTGTGCCACTAGACCATATGAACCTTTCTTAAGTAATTTTTCCATCCTGTGGGAGACAATAATTTGAGTTGGTGGTGATGTTACTCCTATAACTTTATAATTTTTTCCATTAGAGTTTAAAGTCATAAATAATTCTTGAAAACTGAAGGACACCATTCCCAAATTTTTAAGCCATTGTACTCCTAAAACTACATTTTCTCCTCCTATTGGAATAGAAAATATTTATTAATTTAAATGGTAATTTCCCATTGAAAGTTTTATATAATGGAACTTACCACCACAAGAGAGTTGTTTTCCATTAGTTATCATGAATTGGAATTTAGAGACTGGTTATACAAAACAATTAAGTTCATGAGCTAATCTTATATCAATCAACACTATTACTTTCTCTTTTTTATATAACTGAAAACTTAAGTGTGTTTCATGTTCTTGTTCCATTCAATGCATGTAATGAGATAGTAGCACTATCTTCTTCCTCTAAATTTTCACTATTTAGTTCAATATTTGGTTCTTCTATAGATACTTCTTCCACATCTTGAACCTCATTCCCAATAATTATTAGTCTCTTCTCATTACTACTACATTTACAACCCCTAGACCATTTTCTATCACAATGTTAGCATAGACCTTTTTCTCCTTTCTCTTCCTCTTGTTGAGAAGATTGTTTAATTATTTGTTTTGGGATAAAATGGTTAGCCCTATTTTTATTAGTAGAATTAGTGACATTTTTATTTTTCCATCCAACTATTTGTCCTTGTATTAATATTTTTGTAGTGATGTTTCTTCGCTCAATAGGTAATGATTGTTGCATTGTTTTTCTAACTTTAAAAGGTTCCAATAAATGAACATCATGTTTAATTTTTTCATTAACTCCATTGATGTAGAGTTTTAACCTTTGATAATGTGTCACACCTATTGAAATAACACCAATACACTAAGAGGGGGGTTGAATCAGTGTATACAAATTTTTACCAAGTTCAACCAACATAAAAGATTTAAGATTCCACAAAAAACATCACACATAAAGAAGACACCAGATATACTTGGAAAACCCTAGAAAGGAAAAACCCACTATGAGAAAAGTTTCTTAAGTCTACTGCTCAAATCTAACCTCACAATAAAATATTCTACATATGTTTTGTAAGCACCCACTTATAGGTACATTTACACCCAAGTCAATGTTTTGAGGCACCAACCTCCTAGTACATTGTACACCTAATTGATCACCAACTCAACCTTTCTAAGGCACTAACCCCTACAACATTACAAGTTCATATGTGTTGATACTAGTTCTTCTTCAACCTAAGAATGCACCTTTTCAAATCATTAAACTACACAACTTTCTCCACACTCTGATTTTCTCTACTCATACTTCAATGTTCACAACTTTGATAAGTTTTCATATATCACAATATCATATAACACTCCTGAACAAGCATTCAATTTAGCAACCTACATATATGTTCAACTAATGCTCCATTGATATCTCTACAATACACATGCAATGATAGGATATTTTTTTTGACACCCACTCACACACTCAATCTAATTGCAACAGTAACCATTTCACCCTTACAAGAACCCAAACTGCATCACCAACCTTTGAAAATTGTGAAATAATTAAATCGGCTTCCATTTTGTAACTACCTGTCAAATTTTGACCTCTAAAATATCTATTTACACATTTTGAATGACAACCCTTGATCTTTTGCTTGTTTCCATGATCTAATGGTACTCGTTAAAAAACATTAACTTTAATTCATAGCCATTAGATTAACCTTCCTTTAAATCGATGTTGTTGATCTTCATTGTAACTTCTTCTATTTTGTTGAATTTATGTTTCTTTTTATCTGAGGGTCAAGATTCACTTATCTCCCTTACCTCATACTTGAAGTGCTTAGCAGAGGTTGACAATCAAGCCCAAACATTTTAGTCTAAAGCTCTTTAGTCACCTATTGGGGTTCGAACATCAACCTTACCCTTTACCATTTACCACCTTCCACTTCATATGCAAACCATAAGACATACCACCAAACTTCAAAACTTCGATGAGTCCTTTGAGGTATTAGATATTGGGGTTCGCACATATCACTTACTTCTTTTTTTGGTTTTGATATGGCATAAAACTTATTACCACTCTGCAATGCATGAACACTTCCTTCACAAAATGTTAGTTGACATAACCCTTTTTAGTTTCGGCCTTCAGGCTTACCACTTACCTACCTTTTGGCAAGGCATAAGCTAAGCTTCCAACCCATGATCCTTGAAGCCTTTTCGAGTGTTAAAGTTCAAGCCTCTTGTATACTTCATACATTACAAATTGTTAAGGTATAAGCCTTAATTCCAATCCACGAACACTAAATTCATTTCAGGTGTCAAGGTTTTGGGTTCCTTCATACCCCTTTCATCACTTTCAGATAAGGCATAATCCTTAATGTTGAAGCCTGATGCCCGACATTTTTTTAGAATAAGTTGAAAATGATTAACTCTTTCTTCTCTTAGCAAGCAATATAAGGTAAGCCGAACTCACAAAGCCCAAACTTCTTCAGTTCTTCAACACTTGTTTCCTTGGCATCATAATGCTAATCAATCTCTCTTTTTAACATCCTTATGAAGCCCTTGTGACACCAATCAACAACTCCCCATCTGATAACATGCAGATCTTCTTTTGATATCAATGAGATAGCCTTTTGACATTAATGACAATCAAATTTCCAACAATCTCCCCTTTTTTCATTCATGGAAACACCTTTGAAAATGGAAACACTTCTGAGAATGGCAACACTTTGAAAACCTTTGAAACTCTAAAATATGAATGACAACATTATTCATCAAAAATCACAACATGCTTTATCCTCCCCTAACACAAATCAACATATATTTTCTTTACTCAAATAATACTCCCCCCCTTTGACATCAATTACAAAGGGAAATACTAGGAATAAAGAATTAATCTATGATGCCCCCCTTGGATGAATACGTTTTGTAGTCAAATAGAATGAGGAGAAGGAATAACTCCTAATTTATCCTTGAGTTGTTCAAATGACTCCTTTGGAAGGGGTTTTGTGAAAATATCTGTCATATGATCCTTTCTAGAAACAAATTCTAGTTTGACTTCATGTGCAACAACTTTATCCCTAAGAAAATGATATTGAATATATATGTGCTTGGTTCTGGAATGCATAACAAGATTCTTAGAGATATTTATTGTACTAACTTATTATCACAATAAATATTGACTGGCCAATAAAATTCACCTTAATATCTTGCAGTATTTGTTTCATTCGCAACACCTGAGTACAACAAGATACAACATCAATATATTCAACTTCAACTATTGATAAAGAAATTCACTCTTGTTTCTTACTTAACCATGCTACCAATCTATCTCCTATAAAGGTGGTGTTGCTACTAGTGCTCTTTTTGTCATCCACACAACCAACCCAATTTGTATCAGTGTATGTAGTTAAAGTGAAATCATTACCAAGAAGATACCATAAACCATATTTTCATGTACTCTTCAAGTATCTAAAAATCCTCTTCACAAATTTAACATGTATCTCCTTAGGAGCAACTTGAAATCTAGCAACCATGCAAACTAGTTGCATGATATCAAGACTTGTTGTAGTAAGATATAAAAGGCTTCTAATTGTGGACCTGTGTAATGATTGATCTACTAATTCATATTTATCATCTTTGTTGAGCCTACATCCAGTGACCATAGGTGTGCTAACTGGCTTGAAATATTCCATCTTGAATTTCTTTAAAATTTCCTTCACATACTTGGTCTGAGAAATGAAAAGTCTTGTGTCTAACTAATTGACTTGTAAACCAAGGAAAAATTTTAATTCTCCTAACATGGACATCTCAAACTATTTTTGCATTATAGTAGCAAAAAAAATGCACATTTCATCATAGTTTCTACCAAAAATGATATCATCAACATAGACAATAACAACTAGTATATGTTCACCTTCACATTTGAAATATAAATTATTGTCAGCAATATCTTTCTTATACCCTTTCTATTGGAGATATTTGTCTAACCTAGAATACCAATCCCTAGGGGATTATTTCAAACCATACAAAGCCTTGTTCAATTTGTATACATAGTCTTTATTTTCAGCCACAATAAACCCTTTAGGTTGCTCCATATAAACTTCCTCATCTAGATAGCCATTGTGAACCAAGATTCCAAACCTGCATAAACACAAGAGACAAACACCATATTAGATCAAATGCAAGTTAGTATCATGATTCCCCAAGAAATCCATTTTAATTGCAAAGGAAAGGAAATGAAATGAAGAACATAAACAAGCATAAACCAAAGATATTAAATCCTATTCAAATGCAAAGCAAACTCTTAATCTCTTGGGGGAATTGGTGCCAATTTGGTGTGGAAATTGGCCCTTTCCCAAATCCTATGCAAGCCTTGGTGATTTGATGAAGATGTGATCCACTTTGTTGATGATTGAAGTGATGTTCTGGTGATAAGGATCTACAACCTAGCTACTGGATAAAATGATTAAAATTGCTATGGATTTGAGAGCAATAACTTTGGTTTTAAAATGTGGGATGATCAACATAAAGAGAAATCGCCCAGCGCCGCCGTTGTCAAAACAGCACAAACGCATCCGTTCCAACTGGAGTGCCCGCCATGTCGTTAACCGCCATGCCTGCCACGAGCAAAGTTTATCGTCATTTTGCCCGGCCAGGGTGTTGACCCTAAGAGATGTTAAATGCCATGCAAGTTTTCAAGGACAAGACCTTTTGTGGGATATTTCAAATTTGAGGATATTCCCGCCCTTTATATTTTTTGAATAAAAATAGATGATTTATAAATTAATTGAATTGATTTTCATGTGCAAGTTGCAAAATCTAGAGGATTTGATGGATTAAGACTAAGATTAATCAAGATTTGATTAAGTTAAAGGAGATTAGCTGATTTGACCATTTGATTTATATTTTTGGATTTAAATAAATCAAAATGAGAGGAATAATGATTTTAGACTTAATTAAATTAGATTAGATTTATTTAATTAAAGAGGATGGTGTTATCTTTAAATCAAATAAAGATTAATTTATTTAATTTAAATGAGATGACTTTAGAGATCAATTAAATAAAATGAATTATTTAATTAAAAGAGGGACTATAGGATTAATTAAACAAAGTGATTTATTTAATTAATAGGAGATAATGACTTAATTAGATAAAAAATGATTTATTTAATTAAGAGATGAAATGTGATGAATTTAATTAAATATAGATTATTTAATTAAATGATTAGCAGAGAGATGATTCAGGATGAACGAGTGTTAGTAAGATCAAGATCAGGTGTATAAGATCAATTGGTATATTTTCAGTGTCTACATTTTGCCCCTCTTTGAAGCATTGTACTTGTTGCGTTGGTTCAAAGAATAAACTGTCTCGATCAAAATTCAAAAATTCTCTAATTTTTTAGATGCCCCACTACTGCCCTAGCGAATGAAGAATTACACCGGTATACTGCCACCTCGAGAGATCAAGTGAAAAGGTTCAATTTGAGGGCCGATCTCATGACAAAGAGGTTCAAGATGAGTTCAGCTCAAATGTTTGATGTAAACAGATTTGATGATGTAGGTAGTCATTGGCCATGGGTATCCTCATGCCTATTTTGATATATTACACACCTGATACTTGGAAATAAATGTTAATAAGAAGAAATGAGATGATGACAAGATGATCCAAGAAGCCCATGATCTATGAGACTTTATTAGAGATGATGATGATGATGTTTATGATGATAATTTGCTTACCAAGGAGTTGGGACTTTAAAAGGGCCATTTACCTTATGTTTGATAATACACATAGGCACGATGCATCGAGGTATAAATAACTAGGATGGTGTTGTACCTAGTGCGATGGAATTTGACTCGACAAACAAATAGGAGTATTCTTGTTCACACCTGACATACAAAAACCTTGCTAGGACATACCTAACAAAGGAAGTATTCACCAAGTTATATTATAAGAACATCCAACAAGCACAATAGACAAAAGTATAGTGACCATTGCCCCATTCCTATCTCTCTAAATATTTTGATTATACATCATCGAGAGGTCCTTGGAATGATCACAATAAGATAAATCAACAAGACAAAGATAAAGTAAACAAACAAGTTAATGTTCTCCAATACTGGTAGCCGAGACTAAACTACGATGATGCATGATGTTGATGTCCATTATAGGAAGGATGCATCCTAGGACATGATGATATCAGATGATTTGATATGGGACTGATTGGATGATAAGCTATTGACACAAAGAGTTGACTAACTTGTTTATGTATTGACCTAAACCTTAGACTTTGACGTTTTGAGTTTTCACTTTTGAACTGCCAAACTTGTTTCTGACTGTTTCACCAAAGGTTGGGGATGATGATTGATTTATTGTGAGTGATGTTTATTGCGGGTGAAAGCAAGATGAGATGGATGGATTTTTCAAATATTTTGATGTTTTTTATTTTTTTGAAATGTTTTGAGGTTGTTTTTGATATTTTTGAGATTTTACAAA
>VDFB02125534.1:0-91011 GCA_007258455.2 Sequoia sempervirens | reverse complement strand
TGATGAAATTATTTTTAATTTTCAAAATACAATGTAAACCCTGAATTGAAAATGATACCAAATGTATCCTAACTAATTCCTAATAATTCTTTATGCAAAAACTTAATATAATATTTAATTCCCAAAGTCAATAGTTTTAAAATCAAATTGAATATAATAAATAAATCAATAATTGCATTCAAATTACATTGGATTATGAGAGAATAAATCATTAATTTCACTTTATTGCATAGTAAATACAAAAGGTTTAAAACATTTCGTATTTCTCTAATAATTAATCATGCTTTACTAAATACTTATCTTTTTGAAATGTACAGATAGTCCAATCGATTGCTTGGAGTAGATTTTGGATTTAGTGTCTTCCATCTGTGAGCAATCTAGAAGGAACATATTCTTATCCAAAACCAAACAAGATGCTTCTCAAGCATCTACACAACATGCTCCAGATTGCAAGTACTCAACATGCACAACAACCTTGGCCAGGACAATCCTGAGTGCACTTTGTACCTCAAGTTGGGCACACTCGGTGTGCCCCCTTCTTCAATGCCCACAACCTACTAACCCAAAATCTCACTCTTAGCAATCTTTCCAACAATTTCTTCTATGTTCTCCCATTTGAATGTTTTTTCGTCTCTCACATGAATGATTTATATATCCTTTTAAGGGGTGGTTTCCAAACCATGACACCCTTTCACAAAAGGTTGCCTTTTAATAATTATTTAAATAAATAATTCTTCTTCTTCTTTTTTAAGGAGTGTATACATATTCTTTATTAATCTCTCTTTTAACCAAAGGATCATAATATCCTTTATTTTCTATCTCCCTTTTAATTCCAAAGGGTTATTTATCTATTTCTCTTCTCTTGGAGAAAAAGTCACATAACATATCCATACTAGAGGGTTTCGAGTCCCTTCAAAACCTATTTTACCTTTAATCAAAATCATATTTCCATTCTAAAATTTTCCATTTTGGTGCTCAAATTAACCAAGTTAAGTTTTTAATTTTTTTAATTTATTTTTAGTTTCACAAACCAACACAAGTCATTTGAAGAATGGTGAGAATCCAAGAGGCAAGAATATTCAAATGGCTTGTCATATGGTCAAATTAAAGAATTAGACAAATCCAAAGGCCAATTAGAAAAACATTTTCTGAATCCTAAAACTAGATTACCAATTGATGTATGTAAGCCCAAATTTTCCATTAAATGGTGCTCACATGAGGGTATGGCAAGAAAATTTTAGGATCATTGGTGGATGGTTTTTGATAAACTAGTCAACAACAAGATCTTGATGTCCCTCTATATTTCATCTATAAACTAACTTCCTCTCAAAGGGACTAGTGATTCACCTTTGAACACATCTAAATATGATATGCATGGTATGACACCTACATGAGATGAGCCAACAAAGTTTATAACATATGCAAAGGAATTGGAGGAAAGAACAAAAAGGAAAATATTGAGCATTAAATAGGAGAAGGAAGGTTAATATTTTGTAAAGGTAAAGCTTAAAGTTAAAATTTCATAGTGGGTAAAAGCAAGAAGTTGGGTACACGAAGAGGGGAATTTCGAGCAAAACAAAAAGTTTCGCAGGAAACGCGTGTACGTGTTTTCAAAAAATGCATACGCATTACAGATCGGGTACCCGAGCCTAAATCCAAACGTGTATGTGTTCAGCTTCGGGTATGTGAACCGAAAATGCGTACGCGTTTTGTGAAAGTATTTTTTTTAATAAGCGATTGTATTTCATTTTTCCTCACCATTTTAGTCCACGCTAGAGAAGAACAGAGGAGATCACATATGCGTTTCAAAGGCCTTGATTGAAGAAAAATTTGACTGCCACTTCCTCCCATACTGAAAACTACAAAGAAATTTAAATTGTAAATTGAAAACCATAAAAACTAAACCTAAATTGGACACATTTAACTTAGAAATCAAAACCTTAGAAACCCTAGGTTACAAAATTTACATAGGTTCCTAAAAACTAACTTACACAGGTTAATCCTTGGACCTAAACCCTAAATTAGGGCTCCTCAAGGAGGTTTAGATTACATTTTATATTTCACATAACCTTCTTTGTATGATTTTTACTCTCACTCATGGTTCTTAGTTTATTTAGGGTGGAAGTGATGAAAATTTCAATATTAGGGGCATGTGATATAATAGAAGAGGTAAAATAAGGATGTGTAGTAAGATTTGATGGCATAACATGTAGGGAGGGATCACAAATTATAGTCCATAGGTTAGGTACACTTTGGTATGTCGTTGGTGATCCACACAACTACCAATGAAATTCATAATTGACTAATAAAGGAGGTACTAACAATCAATGCATAGATCTATATATTAACCAACAAATTGATTTAATTATAATATGTTCACATAATATAAATTTGATAGCTAATTTTATCTCAGAAAACTTCATGATTGTATAATTTAACTTGAGAAAGTGTACCAGTGAGTAAAATAGTGTACCTCATGTGAAACTATGTGTTTGATTTAATACATTCATATATCATGATGCTAGTTGATTTGAGCATGTAATCACTCTATATCAATGTTGTTAGCTTATATAGTGTTTGATGTATTCTCTTAAAAAAACATAGAAATGCAAGTCATACTTGTTAATCTAGAATATGTGCAATATGGACAGAGCTAGACACATAAATTTTATTAAATCAAATAAATATTAAAATGTGAAGCATGAATGATTTCTACCCATTTCTCTTATTTGGATGAGATCCTTTGTGAATTATGTAAGGATGCATTATGATCATATTTAAGCCTAAATTTATAGGATGTTATTCATAAGATCTATAGGTTGTGTGTAATCTAATTCCTATTTTAACTCTCATGTGTAGTGGCATTGTTCTAGATTAGGAAAACTAAATGTTGTACTTTCTCTAAACTAGTGTATGAAAGCTAACTTGTAGCATGAGCATTTCAATTTGGAAAATTCAAATTACTTTTTTGAGAAACTTGATAGATGATTCATAAATGCAAGTCAATTCTATAACCAAAGGTTTATTTTTGAAGATTATTTATTTATTGAATTGATCAATTGATTCCTCACTTAGTGGCAGTTAGGTTCTTTTTTGAAAACCCATGCACATATAGAATTTATATGAACATTAAAAGGAAGAGTCTATGCCATAGAAAAGTTTCAAAAAATATATGATTAGAAAAAAATTTGGGCCTAAATCACTTTAGATCCCCTCTTCCTTTTTAAATCATCCAAGAGTGCTTAGAGGTCCAAATAGGTTCAAAATCCATCATAACTCAACAACTTACTTATAATTGAAATCTAAAATTCCTAATTGTTGATATATTGAAGCTATTCCTAGAATGTCACATATTTTATTCAAAGCACTAAGTTTAGGTGGTAGGGTTTCTCATTTACTTTTCAAAATTTATTCATGTGTCTTCTATATGTTTTCATGTTGATGCATCAAATCTCTAAATCTAAACCCTAAACCCTAATTTAGCATTCATTTTGTTGTAGGACCTTAAAATGAAATTTGGTTGCCTTAGGAAACTCCACCAAATTTTATTCCCTTAAGCCATGGAACATTTTGTCCTAGTCCACCTTACTAGACATAGATCCCCTTAAGCCATCCTATCACCCTAAATCACAAATCGATGTCTTAAAGGGTCCTACAATGACATTTCTTAAGGGGATAAAAGAAGTTCTCAAAATTTGGTGAATAGAGCTCAAGCTCATCTTTGTTTATTTTGTACATTGCAATTAGGTCACTAGCATATATCTATGTGTCTCCTTTGAATGTATTCTATTAATTTTTCATTCTTATCTTTAGTATTCTTTGAAAACAATGAATGAGATTATAAATTTTAATGTTAGTGTTAAACTTATAATTTCTTAACTACTTTGTCCCACTATAGAGATCTTGTGTTTCTTATCATGAAATTTGAAAATTTAGATATATCAATTTATGTCCTCAGATTTAATTAAATTCTATGTCATACTTGATTAATACATCTATTCATTTTTTTGTAGGACCTTAAAATGAAATTTGGTTGCCTTAGGAAACTCCACCAAATTTTATTCCCTTAAGCCATGGACCATTTTGTCCTAGGACCTTACTACACATAGATCCCCTTAAGCCACCTATCACCCTAAATCGTACATCGATGTCTTAAGGGGGAATTTGAAATTTCTTAAGGGGATCAATTTGGTGAATAGAGCTTGGTCACTCATCCTTTTTCTTACATTTTGTACATTGTAATTAGGTCACTAGCATATATCTATGTGTCCCTTTTAATGTCTTCTATTAATTTTTCATTCTTATCTTTAGAATTATTTGAAAATAATGAATGAGATTAAATAAATTTTAATAAAACCCCATAATTTCATTTCTACCCTTCATATTAACAACCCCACACTGGACTCAATTTAATGTGTCTACATGCTATGGATTTTTAATGTTATGGATTTTATAATGTTATAAATCGAATGGTCTTCAAATGAAATATATTTTGAATTTGTGCATGCTCAATGTGATTTTTAAATAGCTTTCAAATTGTGTGCATTATTTAATTAGTTTGTTGATATATATTTTTTAATTGTTTAACATATAGTTGCCATATCATTGCTCACATGGATCCAATGTTTAATCTAGAGGATTTTATGCCCAATCAAGAAATTCCTATAGATCTCGTACATCCCAATCCACCACATGAACAAAATCCTAGCACACCTCCACATTCTCCACCACTTGACCCCCCATCCCCTCATGTAGTTGATGAAGATCAATTAAGAGAGAATATTTGAGCAAACCTCATTGTCATTCAAGGAAATATAGATCTCATAAAAAATGAGCCTAGAGTCCCTCCCCATCTCGCATGGTTTGCATCTACGACACAAACTATTGTCGATTATGTTCGATCTATTGATGCGAACCTAGTTAGGTTCCATTAATGGAGAGAAGAGAGGAGACAATTCTATGTAGATGGATTGTCATATAAAGAAATCAATGCCCTAAAAATTACCAAACAAGCCATGTGCCAATATTTTATTAACCCCCAAACAAACCAACCCATTCCACCCACGAAAAAATGAATTTCAATTTTATGGTGTAGGAACCTGCAAATAGCTGCACATTTTTGGGATAGATGGTGGATGGTGTTTGATAATCCACTACATGGAAACAGTGAGGTGCCCTTATACTTTTTGAGAAAGTTATGGGTTGAGTTTGAGCTGGGTAAAAAACCCAACTATTTTGATATGAGGTCATTTCAGGGATTTGGGTGTGGCATGCCCCAACATAGACTAGGAGCACGTGTCGATCCTCAACGATGTGCTCCAATTTCTCCTATTGTTCCTTCTCCTTCTCTTGGTGTTCCCACTGCATTTCAGTAGCAAACCATGTTATTGACGTTAGGAGAATTGAGTTCACTTTCAGGACATCTCACTCAGTAGACTACACACGTGGCCACTGAAGTGGCCAATAGAGAGGATGGAGGCTCGAGCTATAGGGATACTCAGACATCCACTTTAGGCAATGCACATACATCTGGGACGTGGTCATACTTGAATTTACTATATTCTGAGGATCGTCCTACACAGGTATGTTCATCTTTTGAACTTAAATTTAATTCAAGTTTGAAATGTGAAAAATTCATTTAAATAATAACATCAAATTATATATATAATATAATATTAATTCAATAAGTGTTTGGTGTAGACACATGATCACATGATGCTTGAAACTCAATATGATCATCGTGTGTATATGTCGAGTGTTGTAGATTTGGGTTCACCTTTTGGATAGGTACTTGAACCAATATATATTAAATAATTTGTGTGGATATATATCTAATTTAATTTGAATTTGTACACATGTGTGAATTGATATATTATATCTAGATGCAGGGAGGTCATACGATACCTAGTACTGACCAACCACAAGTTACAGTGGTGAGCACTCCTGAGACATCATCAGCTCAGGTGTGTGCTTTCAAAAGTTTGTTAAGTTTAAATTAAATACACATCATAGATCTAATTTATTTTTTTCATTTACATACACATGTGTCAATGATCTATACGAAGTGTTGTACATCTATATGTAGGAATTTCATGAGATACCCATGGCAGCCCACACACTTGAGACATCATCGGCATTTATGCATGGGAAATCTCAAGTGCATGATCATGAGGTCATATCATTCGAGGTTGTAAACTTTACTTTAAATCTCCTATATAATTTTTATGGACCTTATATATATATATATATATATATATATATATATATATATATATTCGAGGTTTTCACATATTGTTTGCTTTATATGAATATGCAGGATATAGTAGATCAGGCATTTGTATCTTCTCAAGTGACAGTTATGCTACCCATTGAAGAAAATATGCCAGTTACAGATTCACATGATCATATGGTAATTTATGCATACTAGAAATCATTTTTACTATATTTACTAGATATTTAATTAAATTTATTTTTATCTAAAATTTTATATTTTCAAGTTTATATATGTTTAATTATTTAAAAATTTCTAAATAAATTTAAATCTAATTTCAAGTTTCTTGTACTCTTTTATAGCATGATGCGGGTACATCTAGTTAACATGGAACAAAGAGGAGACTTGATTTGACCGATCAGCCTAAAAGTTAGATGGTTTTATATTTTATGGACTATAGATCTCTAGTTTTATTTAAATATATGTGTTGGGCTTGACATATAAATTTTATGGACTATCTATCTCTAGTTTTACTTTGAACATGTTATTATCATATTTGTGTTTATTTATATTAGTTGACTTTAATATGATGATTATATATGCAATCAATTATGATATCGTGTTATGTTCATTTTCATGATTATATGCACTTATACATATCTATATTTATATTTTATCTAATTTTCAAGTATTATGTGCACTATATAAGTTCTTATCTAGAATCAAATTTAATATATATAATTTATCACATGGTTAGGTGACAAATTAAAACATTCCTTAAATAGTTTAGATCATATTCATAATAAATTAAGGGTGGGAAATTTTAACTATTTTCCAATTAGATAGCAAATATTTGAATCAATAAACAAAAAAACTATCTCCTTGTATGTATAAAATGTGGTAAATACAAGACATGAAATGTATAATCTATAAAATTAGAACAAGATATTTAAAAAGTGACAATGAAAAAACATATATAATGTATATCAAGATGTTTACAACTATATAATATGATGAAACATATATTTGCATTTAGATACAATTAAAACTTATCAAATTTTAGGTGAAGACCAAAAATTGATGTTTACATAGTCTCTTGATAAATAATTTTTTAGTTCAACAATCACTTCATAGATCGACTTGATGAGAACCTGAAAAAATAATTAATGCAAGTAACTACAATTTTTATGAGTCATTTAAAAAAAAAATTCATGCCAGAAAAGAATAGTATATATTAAATTCCATACAAATTCAAAAGATGTTTTCCATAGGATGGATTAAGGGGACCTAAGAGGATATATGGCTTAAGGGGGGTCTTAAGAGAACGCCTTAAGGGGCGTTAAGAGGATGGTTTAAGAGGATGCATCTCATGAACCCTAGGATATGGCTTAAGGGGAATTATGAGAGTCCTTTAAGAGGATGGCTTAAGGGGATGTAAGAGGGTGGATTAAGGGGAGTTGATAGAATGGATTAAAGGGATGTAAGATAGTGTATTAAGGGGATGCATGTCATGAACCTTATGATATGGATTAATAGGCCCTAAGAGGATGGCTTAAGGGGAATTATGAGAGTGACTTAAGGGATGCAAGATTATGGATTATGGGGATGTAAGAGGATATGACTTAAGGGTCCTTTAAGAGGATGGCTTAAGGGGATGCAAGAGGGTGGATTAAGGAGAGTTGATAGAATGAATTGAAGGGATGCAAGAGGGTGGATTAAGGGGAATTACAAGAGTCCTTTAAGAAGATGGATTAAGGGGATGTAGAGGGTGGATTAAGGGGAGTTGATAAAATGAATCAAAGGGATGTAAGAGAGTGGATTAAGGGGATGCAAGAGGGTGGATTAACGGGATTTGATAGAATGAATTGAAGGGATGTAAGAGGGTGGATTAAGGGGAGTTGATAGAATATATTAAAGGGATGCAAGATAGTGGATTAAGGGGATGCAAGAGGGTGGATTAAGGGGAGTTGATAAAATTACTTAAAGAGATGTAAGAGAGAGGATTAAGGGGATGCAAGAGGGTGGATTAAGGGGAGTTGATAGAATGACTTGAAGGGATGTAAGAGGGTGCATTAAGGGGAGTTTATAGAATGGATTAAAGGGATGTAAGATAGTGGATTAAGGGGATGCATGTCATGAACCTTACGATATGGCCTAACAGGCCCTAAGAGGATGGCTTAAGGGGAATTATGAGAATGACTTAAGGGATGCAAGATTATGGATTATGGGGATGTAAGAGGATATGACTTAAGGGTCCTTTAAGAGGATGGCTTAAGGGGATGCAATAGGGTAGATTAAGGGGAGTTGATAGAATGACTTGAAGGGATGCAAGAGGGTAGATTAAGGAGAGTTGAGAGAATGAATTTATACTATCAATCAAATGTATCTAGAACTATATATAGTTACCTATCTCTAGATTTGAATTCCATTGTAATATATGTGCATCTCCTCTCTTTTTTGTTAAAAATCTAATTTTGGGAGACTTGAAACAAAAAATGATATAAAAATTTAATTAGGAAATGATTAAATACAAATATATATATATCAATTAACTATATAAACAACTAGATATACTTACCAATATTTATTTACTCTGTTGTACCATCTGCATCCTCTCTTTTTTTTAATGCATCTGTGATTGTCTCATGATCATCCATTGAAAGTGTCCATAAAAATTTATTAGCAAGTCTCCCTTGATATCTAACTAGCTTTATATTAGTTGCCAAAATCAAATGTGAATAATGTATAATCTTCTTGTGTCTTTCATAATCTTCAAACGCAAGAAATCCATTCTTTCTCATCAAATATTTTTGAAGCCAAGTGCCAACAACAACCACTGAACCAGTTGGATACTCAAAGTTGTCATCATCCACTCTAGGATGTACCAAATTATGTTTTCTCTCAACACATCTATCCAACCAGTAATTTGTCTCCCCTTCATTCCCCTCAGGTGCAACAACAACATACACATGTCCTACAAAAATAAATACAAAATTCAATAAAGAGTGACTTATATTTAATTCACATATAAACATGCATACATACAAAATTCATCTCAATAAATAATGTACCTTCTTGTACAAGATCCAAAACATGATCATAATCATCTGATGTGAACACTTGATTATCTTCAATTGTCGTTCCATGTTGAACATGTGTCGATGTAGGCGTTAAGGCTCTTTGTTGCCATTGTTTGACCCATTTCATATTTTCACATGCCTCCCAATCACCTACAATACAAAATTGACAAAATCATGCCAACTCCCTTGTCCATATTGTCCATGTGTTTGCATTCGAACTCTTAAATGAATGCCATTTTGCAGATCCATTAATTGTTTCACAATCTTGTCAAGAAAAAATATCATTTTCTTCAACTAACCAAAAGAAGCGTTGAATTATTGAGCTCTCACTTGTTCTTGTAGATAATGTGGTATTGCACCAATCTACAATTGCATGTGCATCTCTAAATTTCACAGCATCCTCAAATTTTAGTTGCTCTCTAGCAAGAGCTCTTTTCACACATGCACTTGCTCCATCGTGTTCTCCCTTACCATGACCAGCTTCAAAAAAACTCCATATGTGTTGGATATTATTTTCCTTATGAACTCTACATAACCAATAAAAAATTCTAGCATTTTTGAATTGACCCTTGCAATTTTTTGACCATATGAGATGTTCTAGCATTTGAATTCCTCTCTTTTAATTTTTTATAAAATATATCAAAACAATATTGTACAAACTCAGATGAATGTAATCGATTATCACTTACATAAAAATTGTACTCTCTCAAAAAAATTCTATTATCTTTTGTAATATATTTTGCATGTCTATAAACAATGTGAACAAATATAGCTACTTGCACTAAATTATAATACTGTGATTGAATTTCTTCTTGTGGAGCAAGAGTATAATTTTCAGAAAAATCAACAACTGACAATATAGTTCCAATTGGGAATGTGTTTTTACATAAACGAAATTGATTATCAAGCCAATGAGCATTATGAGAGTGTTGAACATATTTAGGTACAAACTTATCTTTAAATTCATTAATAAAAGCATGCACACTTACTTTTTCCACAATTAGCTCAACACGTTTTCCAATTTTTCCATCTTTTAAAGAATACTCAACATTTTTAAAATTTTTTACATCCACTAATTGTTGTCCAAATTCATCTAAACTACTTTCATGCATACATTCTCCTAATAATTAAAAGTTACCACATCTATCGCATTCTCCAAAAATGCATGCTTTTAAAAAAAATGAGTTTCCATTTAAAGAGGGATCACAAAACAAACCTACCATAAAATCTTTGATTCTTTCAGGTGGCATATTAATGCCACAAATGTCCTATATAATTTGGTTAGCATGTAAAGTGCATCATATATATGAAAATATATCATAATAATAATGAAATTGTACATGAGTCTTACAACAAAAAGAGATTCGTTGCTTATTAATTCTAACATACCAAGGTTTACACTTTTCGAATGATCTTTGACTTATGTTAATATTCAATGGTAAGATTGAAGCATCTAATTTTTTTTTATTTAATTTAGTTTGAGTCATATCTAAGAGATGCTTTGGATGAGGTTCACGAATTTTGGAACCCACCCTTAATTTTAAGACATCTCTAATGTTAGGTGATACTCTTGTATTATCATGCCAAAATTTATCGATTAAATATTTAATTTCATTAGTTAATTTCATGTCTAATCTTAGGAGTCTACCACTAAAACTCCAACATTGATTAATAGGATCATTTTCAATACTTTCTCTTCTTTTAGCAGCTCTTATCAAAGTTCTAGGATTTACTTTTACACATTTACTAATCTTAACATTCTTTTATTTGAAGTTGTTTTATCAACTAGAGTAGTTGTTATTGCACGACGAGCCGCATTCTTATCTTTGGATTGACTTTTCTTACCAATAACATCAATAGCATTAGCAACACTAGATATCACTTGTTCTACTGAATCATTTTTCTTTTTTGATTTTACAAAAACACCTAATTTTTTCATCACTTTTCTCATTTTCATCATTCTCATCAATTGCACCATGAGTTGACATTGGAATCCTAATTTCTTTCTATTAAAAAACATTTTATATATTTTATTTCCATAATTTCTAATTTTTCTCGAAGAAGCTTTACCACGAAGGTTATCTAGCACATCTATTTCAATTGTAAAAAAATATTTTCACCTTCATCCATAGGAGTTTCATTTTCATTCACACAAGGGGTTTCATTTTCATTTTCAAATGTAAAAGGGATTTCATTCTCATTTTCATCAATATGAGGGATTTCATTCTCATTTTCATCAATATTAGGAATTTCATTCTCATTTGCATTCTCATAAGATATAATTTCATCATTTTTTTGTTTCTGCATTGTTTCAACCCTAATATTATTGATCTCATCAATGGTGTATCCAACTTCATCTAAACAAACAATATCAATATTATCAAAACTTGGGTTTGAACACATACCTGGATAGATTGTTTGAATAGGTGCATTTTCTATATCATTAGGAGGTGGATTTGAAGACATACCTGAAGTTGTTTGCATATCATTCAAAGTTGAAGTTGAAGGCATAGTTGGGTTTGTTTCCATAATTGCATTTTCTTCCATATTCACTATCTCCACATTTGCATCATCTACATTCATTTCATCATTCATGGCTTCCTCTTTAACATTCTTTGAACTAGATGCTTCCAAATCTTTCATTTGATGAATCATTTCTCTCCTTTCCCTTTGTATTTTTGCCTCCTTATCTTTATTTGCTTGAATTTCTTCGGGTGCCATTAACTTTCTACATCTTTTTTCTTGTATTTTCTTATCATGCATGGTTACCAAACCCTTTTTGATGACAAAAAAAAATTCAAAAAACCTATTTTCAAATTGCCACCTCCTTCAAATATTCAAATTAAACTATGTACTGTGAAGATCATTTTTTCTATAAACTCTGAAGTACAAAAACATCATGAGTACATCCAAAAATTATCTTTTTCCAAATCTTTTAAAAAGTTCTTGTACTTGATTCCACTTCAGAAAATTCAACCTGCACTTTGTCTCTTCCAACAATTTGAATAGAATTTCCCTACACAAGATAAATTTGCAATAAAAAACACAGAAAATGACACTTTTAGACCGTACTACAGAAAAAGAATGTTGCAAGAAAATAATGTTTTACTAGTATTTTTTAAATTAGGGAAAAATGGCTATATTAGAAACACGTACACATTATGTTCTAGGAACACGTACGCGTTTCATAATGCGTACACATTACCTTTACCCAATGGGTAAATAGATAACGCGTATGTGTTATGAAATGCAAACGTGTTTTATTTAAATAACGCGTACACATTTTTGTAACATGTACATGTTATTTAAAAGTTGAATTCCCACACCACATCCAGCTCTAGTTTTAGGTTTGGGAAAGGCTTGGCAATTTGAGCCTTAGCCTTTGACCAACAACTAAAAAACTAAGGCAGATTGAAGAAGAATGTCCAACTTTGACAACATGGCTGATGGACTTCTTTTCTGAATCAATCTATAAAATTAAAACACATTAGATAACATGATGTCTACTTTCCAAATATATATTTTTTATTAATATTGGATTATGTTTTCTATTTTTTAATTAATTTCTAAGCAAACTAGTCCTTAAATTTGAAATATCAGGTTTTTTTAATTTTTTAATAACTTTTTTGGTTAAGTTTTTTGTAAAAAAAATTATATGGCATCAAACTTTAGACAATTCTCTATATAATGAAAAAAAAATAGTCAAAAAATGTTTAGTTTAGGTCCAATTATGTTGTCTGTACATGTTGATTTTTAAAAACAACAATTAAGGCCAATAAAAATTTAACTAAAAAAACAATCTCCAACCAAAAATTAAAAAAAGAATTTCAAACCAAACTTCATGTTGTTATCTCTCTTTTCTCAAAAGGAATTAGCAAAATACTTTTATTTGGGTCAAAAAGTGTTGTCCATACACGTGCTTGGTATTGTAAAAAAATAGGGACTTTTAAAAAGTGGTTTTTATAAATCCCTATCAAAATTTAATTTCTATAATCTAGGTATTTGAATAATTTACATATTTGGAAACTAGATTTAAAATGATAACTTTAATATTACTGGCTTTTTTTAAGATTCATTGTGTAAGTGCCTCAAATTTTCAGTCCAAGTGTGACAAGTTATGAAAAACAGCAAAAACAGTTCCACTTTTTGAGCTTTTTGTGTACCCAACTTCTTACATCAGCCCTAGTGCATTTTATTTGAATTTAATATTAAAAATATTAATACTAATGTATATTTAAGTAATATAATAGTTGATGACAAAGGAGGAACTTAGAGAAGTTCATCATGGTACTCATTCTGCCATTGAATTTTGCCTAGACTTGACAAAATAATATTTTGTACATGTTTAACTTTTTATGGTATTCATATCATTTAAATTATGATTAATTAGATATTAATTTATATCTTGATCTTATTTTAATTTTTAAGTGTACTCCAAATATGAAGGAGGTGGCATATTTTCCAATATGTTATAATAGAACACTTGATTGTCCTAAGGGACTGCCATTCACAAAATGAGTATCAGATCAATCACAAAGAATCAAGGTAATTGAATTTATTTTTAATTGAATTAATAGTTTAAAGAACTATTAGAACTTATTATAGTGATTTAGATGTCAATTTTTACACACAAATAGTATTACATTCTTGTCATTTTTTATATAGGAAGTTGCAGTTGGTTCATCCATGACAAGCCCTTCTCAAACAATAGAAGAAGCCTAATCCATGGTATATGTCTTTTTGTAGTAGATATAAGTTTATGTTTAGTAATCTATATTTTTAATTTACACATCTAGCCTCTTTTTATTGTATGCATTTCCTTCTTTGTCAACAATTATATGTTAATTTATAGCAATTTTATTTTACTTGTTATAATCTATTCCATAATCCAACTATGTGGCTCCTTGATCATTACAATATTTTGGGACTCTTGATCATCTGAAGTGGTCCTCATTTGCAAAACTTTTGTTCAAAAAGAAACAAAGATTTGAGGTAGTCAAGAATTGAATTTTACTTTAATTGATAGTTTAGTATAGTTATTTAGATGTTAATTTGAAAGTTATAAATTATAGTAGATAAGTTTCTATTTAGTAGCCTAACTTATTTACCATTGAGCTAATTAATCTAATTTGTAGTTTGAATTGTTATTGTGTAGTCAACTTCACATCCATCAAGTGGAATGAAGAGGCTATATTTGATGATTAACCACAATTTAAGGTTTTTATTGAGACATCTAGGGTCAATTGGACAATTAGAATTTAATACATAATTATTTGACATGTACATTGTATATAGACATTGAGATGACATGTATCACATAAATTGTAAAAAATATTTTGAGTTAGCATATATGTCAAATTTGTATATGTATCCACAATTACTCTGCACTTTTTTATATAAAAATCAATATACAATATAATTTTTTCCTTGTGTGCATGTTTCCTACGTTTAACCTTAGAATTTGAAAGTATAATCACTTTGGAATGGTTGCGTTATGACCAATAATATGTTATGGATTGATTTCTTGATATCTCACACTTTAATATTTATGAATTACATGTCATTTTTAGTCATTAATTATCATCAATAAATAATAATTGGTAATCCATCTATATTAGTGTTAAATTTGGTTGCCTTGGGAAACTATACCAAATTTGATTCCTTTATCCTTAGTATCTATAGTTGCACAAAATATTTTAACTTATTTCTCTAATAATCAATTTACATCAAGGTATGAGAGAGAGAAATATATATGTCATCATCATGAAAGTAATCATTATGTGAAATACTACCTTGAATATCATAGGATTCATATGCAGTGGAAAATATTGATCATCAAGAAACACACCATATTGGATAAAAGAAGGTAGTATTTATCACTAGAACATGGATTTATAATAAGGCTCTACAACTTTCGCACTCGGTGTTTTTTTAAATTTATGTCAATTTTTTGGGCTTGATTGATTGATTGATGGGTTGTTCAGGTGGCGGGACTAGCAAGGCTCCTGCATACATGAATGTTGTTCCCAATTCCAGTACTATACCTAGGATTGTTAATTCCAAAAATGTTGTTCCCAAATATCGTGCAACATTTGGTTTTGCTACACCTTCTTCTACAAAACTAGAAACTTGTACAACTAGCAAGTCCCCAAGATATCACCCTCTTTTGGATTGGAATCCTTTTTCTCTAAAGAAGACCTAGTTTCATTCATGGACAGGCTATTTGGTGGAGGTTCGCTAGCTATGGCTAGGTTGAATATGGAATTTGTCTCCTGTTCAATAGATGGTTGGTAAGTTGATGTTCTTGAAGAACTCATGATCCAAGAATTGGATGGACTCAAGCTTTCATTGGTGGGTAAATTCTTGGTGTACCGCTCTGAAAATATTGACTAGATAAGGCAATGGGCTAACTCTATCTAGAATTTAAAAGGAAGTGTTACTATAAGTGCTATGACCAAAGGCATTTTCCTCTTTAGTTTTGTTGTGTATGACGACATGGTTAAGGTTCTTATGGGGGGACCTTGGGCTTTTGACGTCGAGTTTAATAACTTTTTGTTGTTGTGCAAGTGGAAACTAGATTTTGACCCATTTGCTAATTTGGGTGTTGTCAACCCAACCTGGGCGCATATACCTGGGCTACCCTTTGAATTATGGAACTTAGGAATATTCAAGGGGATTGCTAATTCCTTTACTAGTCCAAACTATAGAATACAAAAAATCTAGAGTTTATTGTCAAACTTGCAAGAAATTTGGTCATCTCCATAATACCTACAATAGGAGGTTTCAAAAATTGAAAAGCGAGGACTTGGGATCCCTAAAAAATCTTGCTTCTCAATCCAATGTTAATGTAGAGCCTATGAATTTTGCTATTGTTTCTTAGACTATCCATGAGAAGGAGCAGAGTACAGGTAATAAGGTTTTCATCATGAATTCTACTTTCTAAATCTCCCCCAAGGTTATATGTTCTGAAATGGAGGCACAAGATGCCTCGCTTGATGGTATACCGCATAAGTTGGTCAATACTGAAGTGTCATAGAAATTTCCTCCTGAGGATAGAATTATAGTTGTTACTATGGATGGCCTAAAACAAAATATTGTTGAAGGGACAAAATATGAGAAGGAAAGGGCTGAAGGGGCCAACCCGGTAGAAGTTCCCCTTGCAAGATTAGAAACAAGATTGTATTTGGTTGGAAATTTGACTCATCACTTTGAAGATAATAATGAATGTATAGAGGAAGGTGAGATTATATCTCAATTTAGCCAAGAAAGGGACTCTTTTTCACTTGTCACATCTCTAGAGAAAAAAATTGGGGATAGCTTATCCCTTCTTAATAAAAAATAAGGAAAGAAATTAAGGGACTCTATGACCCTATTGGGCTTCTCGTCCTCCCTTTTGGTTGAGGCAACTAATGAGGATTGGATTCAAGCTAACAACAAGTCAAAAAATAATAAGAAATTAGATATGGGAGGAGGGAATAAGGTAGGTAGACCTTCTCAAAAGAAAGCTAAAAATAAAGACATTTTTTCATGATGTGGCTTTGGGAAGACAAAAGACCTTGGACTCAATTTTGGGACCAAAGTCTAAGAAGAAGTAAGGGGTGTTGCTTCCCCTACCCAAAAAACATCAAGGTGATTATATTGTTCTCATATCTATGTTTATGAATATAATCTTCTGGAATATAAGGGGCCTCAACAGCCCTATAAACAAAACTTGGTTAAAACTTGCCTGGTGGATAATAAAGTTGATGTTCTTTTGCTTCCAAAAACTAAAATAAAGAAGGAAATATTTGATAAGGTTGTGAATAATTTTTGGCCTAGTGCTAACTATGTCTTGAGTGATGTTGAAGGTGCCTCAGGGGGTATTTCCACTCTATGGAATCCCTCTAAACTTAAGGGTACTACATGGTATTTTCTAGAAAAAAATGTCTTATGGTTTCCTTTGAAGACCCTATCACTTTGGAAGAATGCATTTTGATCAATATCTATGGTCCTAATTCCCATCTGGATAGATTGGTGCTTTGGTATTTCTTGGATGATAACATAAAGTGCAAAATGGAGAATTATTGGATGCTTGGAGGATCTAATAGTATGATGGATTTTTCTAGTTTCCTTAACTTTGTGCTTCTTCCTTCAAAGAAGATGGGGGGCTTGGAGGATCTGATAGTATGATGGATTTTTCTAGTTTCCTTAACTCTCTACTTCTTCCTTCAAAGAAGATGGGGGGCTTGGAGGATCTGATAGTATGATGGATTTTTCTAGTTTCCTTAACTCTTTATAGCTCTTTAATATTCTCTTACTTGGTGCTCTATTCATGTGGTCTATTAGGAGGTTTGGCAACCAGTTGACTCAAGTTAAACTTGATCAGTTTGTGGTTTCTATAAACTAGAATATTTCCCAGAAAATCACCTTAACTGCTTTTCCTAGAACCAGGTCTGATCACAATGTTATTATGCTTAGTAGAAAGGATAATGCTACTAAAGGTCCATTCTCCTTTAGATTTAAAATAATATGGACTCTCCACTCAAATTTCAAAACCTTAGTTGATAGATAGTGGAATGAACCTTTAGTTGGCAAGTTCCCATGTTTTGTCTTGCTAATAAATTGAAAAGGATTAAAGAGAGAGTGAAGGGATGGAATAAGATCTCCTTTGGAAACATCTTTGAAACTAAAAAGTCTATCAATGACAACATTAAGGAGGTGAAGAATATGATGTAGTCAAGAGTGGTGGATGAAGATACTTGCAACAAGGAACGTAACCTAAGGGCTCAATGGTTCAAGGTAAACAAACAAGAGGAGATTTTCTAGAAATAGAAATCTCGCATTCAATGGATTTCTGAAGGGGATCAAAATGCCAAACTCTTCCATCAATCTATGATGAAACATAGAAGTAGAAATAGGATTAGAAAACTTGTGAAAAAAGATGGCAATATGGTGAACAACAAAAAAGAAATTGTTGATGAAGTCATAGCTTTCTTCTCAATATTCCAAAAGGAACCTGATGCTGCTCAACAAGAATTAGATGATATACTCCAAGTTATTCCTAAGGTGATTTTTGATCAAGATCTTTAAGAGATGACAAAATTTGTTTCCCTTTAGGAAGTGAAGTCTATTGTTTTCTCCTTTAGAGATCACAAATCCCTTGGGTCCGACATGGGTTTCCTCCAACATTTTTTCAGCAGTTTTGGGATATTGTGAATAAAGGCCTCTTAAATGTTGCTAGAGACTTCCTTCGATTGAGTAGGCTTTTGAACCAAATTAATGCTACTTTTATTGCTCGTATTCCTAAAAAGGATGATGTTTCCTCCTTGCATGACTTCAAACCTATCAGTCTATGTAATACTATGTATAATTTTTTTTCTAAGATCACTATATTTAGATTGAAAATTGTTCTAAACAATATGATAGCTAGAAACCAAAAAGGTTTTGTTCAAGGAAGACACATTCTAGATGTTGCTACATCTACTCATGAGATTCTCCATTCTATAGACCTTGGTAAAAATTTTGGGACGGAATTGAAACTTGACATTTCTAAATCCTATGATAGAGTGTCTTAGACTTTCATGCTTGTTGTCCTCAAATAATATGGGTTCAATTGCAGGTTTCTTAAACTTATCACTACTTGTGTTACCAATTTGAAGTGTTTTGTCTCGGTGAATGGGATTTCTAAGGGATTATTCTCCCATGGTCATGGTCTTAGGCAAGGGGACCTTCTCTCCCCTTACCTCTTCATTATTGTGGCTGAAGTCTTAGGAAGAAACATTCAAAAACTCATGGACACGAAGGTGTTGAAAGATTTTAAGGTACCTTCAACTCTCCCTCCTACTTCTCACCAATAGTTTTTCAATGATACTAGCCTTTTTGGAGAAGCCTTGATACTAGAAATCTATTTTTACTAACTATACTAGAGCTTCAGATTGGCATATTAACTACAACAAGAGCAAGTTATACTTCAAATTTGATAAAATAGTGAAAGCCAAAGTTATTCACATATTGGGTTACCAAGAAGCTACTTTGTCTATTGCTTACTGAGGCCTACCTCTTATTTCTAAAAAACTTGATAGTAATTACTGGAACCACATTATTGAGAGAATCCAAAATAAGTTGACTAGTTGGAAGGGAAAACTTTTAAGTCAAGTTGGGAAGCTTGAATTGTTAAAATCCTCACTTCAAAATATCCTGGTCTACTATCTATCCCTATTCAATATTCATTTATTTTTCTGATAAGATTGAACAAATCCAAAAAATATTTTTGTGGTCAAGAAAAAATGAGAGAAACAAAATGGCATTGGTGGGGTGGAAAAAAATTTGTGTTCCTAAAAGTGTTGGAGGCCTAGGTATAAGAAGAATTAAACTATTTATTAAATCTCTTGCATCCAAAATGGGGTGGTGTTTGCTTGAAGGATCCAAAGATTGGTTACAATTCTTAAAGCTAAGTATCTAAGAAATAGAGATCAAGGATATTTCCTTAATACCTCAAACTTACCTTATGGTTCTATTTTTTGGAACAATATCCTCAAAATTAGAAGTGTGCTTAAAATGGGAGTTAGGAAATGATTGGTAATGATAATGACACTAATTTTTGGAAAGATGGATGGAATAATGGTCCCTCTTGCTTCCATTGATCACCTCCATCATATACAATAAAGGTTGATTAGGATTTGTGGCAAACAAGTTGAAATTTATATCAATTGGGATGGGCTAGAGCCTCATTTTCTTAAATTTAAAAATATAATTATGATAGTTATCCTAAGGGGAGATAGACATCAAAAATGGGATGTTGTAGTGCAAATAATTCACCAAAGAATTGGGGAGGCTACCTTATTCACAAAAGATAGGAAGGATGAATGGTTATACCAAGATTCCTTCAGGTTGTTTCTCTGTAAAGACAACCTATGTGGAGTTAGAAAAATCTTTATTTTCCAGCAATGGCTTCCAATGGAATGATGTCTAGTTAAAAAATATGATACCTAAAGTTAACTGGTTCTAGTGGGTACTTACAAATGGAAAAATTCTCACTACTAATAATCTAATAGGAAGGTGGTTTCAATTTGTTAACATATGCTTCCTTTGCAATGAGGAGGAGACTATATAATGCATCTATTATTTCACTACATGTACTCTAGATAAATTTGGTCTTTCTTTCTCCCTTTCTTGTTGACTGAATGGGTCTTTCCTCCCTTAATGATATTATTTATTTGAAGCTGGTCTTTTTTCCCTTACTTTCACAAAGTTATAAAGGACCTCTGGAGTCAAGTCCTTCCCTTCATAACTTGGGGGATTTGGAAGGAGAGAAACAACAGGATCTTCTGAGAAATAGCAAGAAACAACAAAGAATTATGCATGGCTATCAAGAATCAAATTTAGGAAATTGTGGAAGCTAGGGGGTACACCCTCTCAAAGGTAATGCCAAGTCTTACAAGAAGGTCAAAATTAAGCAAATTTTGGGCCTCGAAAAGTACCTCACGAATGTTAATTGGTCCAATTACATCACTAACAAAAATATTATTTGGTCTCCTCTCAAGATGTATTGGGTTAACTGCAAGTTCGATGGTTGCTCGAAAGGCAACCCTGGTTTAGCAAGGGTTGGAGGTTTTATAAGAAGCCACCAAGGGGACTACATAGTGGGTTATGGGAAAAATCTAGGGATTTGATTTGTCAATAAGGTTGAGGCCTTGGCTGTTTGGGGAGGTATCAAACAACTAAAAGAATTAGGCTTCCAAAATATTATCTTGGAAGGAGACTCTAAGATCATTATTGATATTCTAAAGGGTGATTGTGTTTTCCCTTGGGAATTAAGGGATGTCATTGATAATTATAGACTCCTCATGAAAAATTTCACATGCTATAGAGTTCAACATTTTTATAGAGAAGGAAACTATTCTATGAACGTTGCTTCTAATGAAGCTATAAGGTGTCAAATCTGGATACATATAAGGATGGGATCATTGTGGTTGTTATTAATGTTATAATCATATTCCATTACTTCTCGTATCTCAAGTTTATTTGCAATGATAAAGCCTTGGTCTTTTCAAATTCATTCAACATGTCATACGTCTCTTCTTAACTCATTTTTGAGGCTTGGCTTGATATTGTTAACCTGACAAGATTTATTAAGGAGTTGGATAATCATTTCTAGATTGTCCTTGGGATTATGTATTTTGATGATATTAACTGACAGATATCTCAAGGCATTATAAATTGCTTTCCATTCCTTGCAAACAACATTTTATTTGTCTACAAGTTTGGAGGTAGTAGTTCAATTTTTATGAGAGCCAAAGAGATTAGGTGTGGTATGAAGAAGGGTGCTAACTTGAAGAAGGGTCTGAAAAATATTCACACGACTAAAATGGGAGGTTCAAGGAAGTGCAGAAACCCCCCAATTGTGATGCCCTTAAGTAGAATGTTGATCTATGGAGAATGTTTAGACACGTTGGAAAGGCTTGATTCTTTGAAGCAATGCATGGTTACAATGAAAAGTTGACCTCAAATTTTGCTAACTCTTGGAAGAAAGACCATGTTTCCATAGGAGCGGTGAAGTTTGAAGTGACAGCTCAGTTAATTACCGAAGCCACTAGCTTGGAAAATGAAGGTAGAAAGGTGGTGAAAAAAAGTGGTGGTGAATATCAAGGCTTTGTGGAGAAATTATTACATGAAGGGGATGTGTTGAAAAGGTTCCAAAATGGCTATGCTTGACTTGACCTTCCTTCGCCTTTTTCCATGGTCAGTATGTTTTTCATGCATTTTTTTAACTTAGAAGGAAGGTATATGGTTGTGCATGGGCCTATTATTTCCCATATTGAACCACATTAGACATAATTATAGGATAAATCTACCTTTTTACCCGCTTTCTTCCTTGAAACAAAATATAGAGAAGGGTGTCTCGACTCCCTTGCACTAGGGGCTAAGAATGGCTCTATATAAGTTCATCTTGGCCAATAACCCTCATGGTAATCCATTGATCATTAACTAGGAAGACCCTCCCAAAAATGATGATGAGGAAGATGCTATTCCTATGGCTAATGAGTATCCTATCCCCAAGAATAACCCTAGGCTCCCCACTCCTAGGATTGACTAGTAGTCGGTAGCCCCTTGATTGCTACTAAAAACCTTACCCCTCATACCAAAAATTATACCTCTAAGCCCAAGATTTTTCTTGAGGAGAACTCCCTTGAGTTGGAACTACTTAATCCACTCCAAAGAAAATAAAGAACTCCCCTTTATTACTAGAACCCCCCTTTATTACTAGAACCCCCTCAAACTAAAAAGTTGAATAAAATCCAGCTGAACAATAATCAAAAGCAGGGTAATGCCATCACCATTTTTAAAGAGTCTAAAGGTATTCAAAAGGAGGAGATGGAAGAGGGGTTGGGTGGTACTCTGAGAGGAGGCGAAAGATCGATGATATTGGAAAAGGTGGCTTCCTCTAAAAAAAATAAAAAGGAAGAAGATAGCTATAGTTGAAGAGGAAGAGGAGTCACTTTCTATTGAAGAATTTGAACCTCAAGTGGAAGAGGACAACGAGGGAATCGAAAGTGAGGATATTGAAAATGAGATGGAGGAAGATGAATTGGAGCAAGAGGAGTAAAACAAGGAAGAGGAAGATTTAGGTGGGGAGGAGACTCTAGAGGTAGTTAGGATGGATACCCAAGAGGATGATGATAACGCCTTAGTTGATACTGCTTTTGGAGATACTAACATTGAGTTCTTGAAAACTAGAATTACTTTTTTGTAGGTGCAGGTGGAGGATTTGGAGAAATCCATTATCACCCTCAGGAAGGTTACAAAAGGGTTGATGCATAGAGTTATGGTTGGAGTGGTGTCTATCCAAACCAAAATTAGGAGACAACTTCAAGAAGGTTGGAAAGCAGCAAGATTCTAAGTACCTATCTATAGAAGGTGCCCTTGATTGGAGAGAATTTATCTCTCGAATTGGGGACAATTGGGAGCTAATTTCTATTGCCAAATAATGGCACCCTATCTTGTAGTTCTGGTGTTTTATTATTTTAGCTCTTGGGATTTCTGGTTTAATGATTGTATTTATACTTTGATTATTCTAGATTTTATTCTCAAACATTTATTTTTTGATCTCTATGTATGGTTTTGAGGCCTGTGTGCTTATGGTTAATCTCTATTTTGGCCCACGTGGCCCTAGTTGGGTTGGTCCTATGTTTGCTTATTATGTTTTTAATTATACTATGTATGGTTTTTTGGCTACTAAAACTTGGTTTAATGATTATGGCCTATTTTCCTTCTATGGTTGCTAAACAATAATTATTTTGGTTTGTTGTTTCTATTGGTTCGATTGGTGTTGTTTCCCAACTTGTTTCTCTGTTGTCGTTTCAACTCTTTTTGTTTCTAGTGGGATCAATGCCCTTTTCCCCTACTTATATAATCAAAAGCATGACTTTATAAGCATATAATTATCATTTGTAAAAAATAATTGAGTTAGCATATATGCCAAATTTGTATATGTATCCATAATTACTCTACACTTTTATGTATAAAAATCGATATACAATATAATTTGTTCCTTGTGTGCATGTTTTCCTATATTTAAACTTACAAATTTGAGTGTATAGTCACTTTGGAATGGTTGTGTTATGACCAATAATATTTTATGGATTACTTTTTTGATATCTTGCATTTTAATATATATGAATTACATATCATTTTTAGTCATAAATTATCATCAATAATCTATAATTGGTAATCCATCTATATGAGTGTTAAATTTGGTTGCCTTGGGAAACTTCACCAAATTTGATTCCTTTATCCTTAGTCTCTATAGTTGCACAAAATATTTTGACCTCTATCTCTAATAGTCAATACATCGAGGTATGAGAGATGGAGAAATATGTATGCCATCATCGTGAAAGGTATCATTATGTGCAATACTACCTTGAATACCATAGTGTTCATATGTAGTGGAAAATATTGATCATTGAGAAACACACCATATTGGACAAAAGAAGATAGTACATCATTAGAACATGACTTTATAAGCATATAATTATGATACACATTACTAGTGATAGGAGAAAAATAAATAATATAAGGTTCATTGATTTTATAGTTATAAAAAATAGGCAATCCCAAGAAGTTGCAATAAGTTTCATTTGAGAAGGACAAGCCAATTAAAAAATAAAAAGAGGATAATCCCTAGGAGAAAGATGAAAAAATATAAAACAAGTTAAAACCCATACCAAAATGACTTAGCTTGATAAGAGAGGGGAAGCTAAGGAGGTGAATAACAATTATGGTGCTCCTTGTACTATTTTCTACATAAATATAATTAAAATGGATGTCCTTCAACAAAGAATGTTGGTGATAAAAAGGAAATTTAAGGATTTGGAAGAGTTGGTTAGTAACATGATCATTATGAGCAAGGAAAGCCTCAATTTCACTATAAAAAGCTTCAAGAATGTATAGAAGAATAACAAAGCTAGATCAAGAAAAGGTAAAGCTACAATGGTCATTCCTAGTGAAGAGTCTACTTCACTGAATGCTAAGTTGCACCTGATATTTGAAGAGAGGGAGGCCATGTATAGCTTTTGTGACTTTTTTGGGCCTCCAATTAGCTAGTGGGTGGTTCCTTTGCTATTTTTTTGTATTTTGTCTTTGTTTTTATTATATAAGCAGCATTTACAGGGTGTTGTACCCTTTACACAAGGATCCCAAAGGGCCAAAAATTACCAAACCAAAAAGTAGCAAAAAGATTACAAAAACAACTAACTATAGACACAAAAATAGCCAACTAATAACATAGAAACAACACAGACACAACCCACAATAGCCCCAAAAGATAATTGTTTGAACCCTCCCATTTCTTAACCAAGAGGTTTAACACATCCTCCCCAATCCAATTGGAGCCTTCATATGTGGTATTCTTGTTTAGATCCTCCTTAATCACATCTGAGAGAGTGAGAGATGACTTATGAATCAGCTTCATAGCAGAACGAGCCAAGTGATTAACCTTCTGGTTCAACATAGACACCTACTCCTATAGCCCTCTAAGCATATCCGCTTTGTCTTCCTTTCTCTAGATCTTTGTTTCAACGCTAGCCCTAGTGTCTGAGGAATTAGTAGAGTCTTCACGTAGCATTTGGTTAAGGTTCAAGAAGTGACTAGGGTCTTCAATGGGTTCGGTGTCCTTCCTCTTTTCAGTAGCTTTGATTCCTTCCACCCTACTGCTAGAGCTACCCAAGTTACTAGAAACAGTGTTAATAGGGGCCTCTTTTTTTCTCTGTGCAAGTCTATGAGATCTTCTCACACTCAAATGATCCACCCTAAATCATAACTAGCCCTCACCACAATATCTCCCTTGGATTCTTTTTCCTCATCCAATTTACCCTCCACAGAGACTGAAAGAACTCTCAGGAGAAGAGACTTGCCTTTCTTCTTAGCAACGGTAGTGCTACCATTCTTACCTTTTTGCTCACCAAGCCCAACCACCTCACCAGCTAGAGACAAACCAACCACAATTTTATTTTTCTTCAAGGGAGGAGTGGCTATGGTATCAGTATTAGGGACCTCTTCAAGGATAGGGGATTTTTTCTTGGAACTTCGTGAAACAACAGGGGAAGGGTTACCAATGTTAACCTCGGGAGAAACTAATTCTTCTACCCTCATAGCTGAGATGGGTTTGGGTGGGACCAAAGCCAAATGGAAATGGTAAATTATGTGGATCATCCCTTGGTGTAAAGGTAATGGAGGAGAGTCGAGGTTGTTAATGGTAGAATCCTAGGTTTCTTTGATGGAGCTTTCCAGAGAGGAAGGCACAAAGAAAGGAAAATTGAGCATCATCCTATGCCTTAAATGATTCAACAATGATAAGTGATAAAAAAATATACCTTGTAGTAGCCTTCGAGAGTGACATACTTCATAATGGCCAGGAAGACCTTGTCCCATGGTTGAGGTAGCACTTCCTGATCAAAGCTAGATTAATTTTTCACTGGCTTCTCATTACCTTTGAAAAACATGTTCAAATTCACCAAATCTTGTGAGTTGGTGTGCTTCTTATACTTTATGCCTTCACAAGATAGGCCAGTGGCCCTACTAATGACCTCTTCAGTGACTTCGAAAGAAATGCCACCCATTGATTCTTCCAAGAGCTAGCAAACCGACTTGACAAAATTTCATCGTGGCCCACAAGATTTTCCATTAGCGGAGCTAACCCACCTTTCGAAAAAATATGCTAGGCCAGGGGATCTTAGCATAACTCCTCGCAGCTATCCAACTCAATTCAAACATGATCACCGCCCATCGTGACCCACAACACATAGTAGAACAAAAAGCACATCCAGACAATAGAAAGAGTGTCGGAAATGCAACCATTGAAGATAACTTTACAAATCCCAATAGGATGAATAGGCTTAATAAAGGCATATTGGTAATCACACATTCCAATAGTTTTATTTTATGATAGAAGCCATGCAGGACTATCATCATCACCCGACCACCCAAGATGAGGCCAAATAAAAGAAATAATGGTCTCCAAAATTAACTTCACATACCTCATCAACTTGCAAGAATTACACACATTCCCAAACCATATAAATGTAGTGGGCTGATTTGAAATATTGAAGTACATTTGATAAACTTTGAGGCACAAAAGATGCCTTAATTTGAAATTATTAAGAGAAAAGGAAAAATAAAATCTTGTACTCAACCTCCATAAGATTTGGAGCGATCTTTTGTACCATTGATACGAAAGCTTGCAAGTGTTAGGGGCCCCACCAACAATAAATACAAGGATAACCCACTTGGCAGCCCACGTGACCATGAATACCTCATCCCACCACAAAAACAACCAATGATTCATCAGGGAATGCCACATGTTCCTAAGAAAGTAAGACCAATTAATCATTAAAATTAGAGGGATTCCTCTACTCTAAGATGATTATCCTTTGGATAGACTCCGAAAAAATATCTAATTTCCTCCAACACTTGCAAATCTGCCAAGTAGACCCCAGGTTGGTGAAGCCGTCAGCCACTTGATTACCTTCCCAAAAATTATGAGAAAGGCGGTGCCCATTAAGATTAGAGATTAAAATATTAATATACAAAATAATGTCCTATAATTTCCAACTGAGCTAGCAACCCTTATTAATAGAATCAATCACATTTTTAGAATCCCCTTCGATCTCAAGGAACCTAATGCCTAGAGTGTCAACAATCTTAACACCCTTAAGCAGGGCATGGGCCTCCACAACCATTGAATATTGGATACCAATACCACTAGCAAATATAGTGACCAAGTTGCCCCAGTAATCCCTTATGACTCCTCCTATGCTGGCCGGACCAGGGTTCCCCTTGGTCAGGCCATCAAAGTTAAGTTTAAACTAACCCTCAGTCAATCGTTTCAAAACAATGTTTTTCCTAGAAATAGATTTGGAGTTATCAAAGGAATCAGCCCCAAGATCAATATTCTAGGCTTGTCATTTTGATCTCCCACTCAATTGGGGAAATGTTAGGTGGCTTCCACTTAAGCAAGGAGAGACTTTCAGATACTAGTCTTGAACAACACCCAAAAACTTCCTTTAGGCTCTTCTCAACATCAAAAAACACTTTATTGTTCCTTTCCTTCCAAATACACCATTTCTAAAGGCAGGGGGTGATGAAAAGGTCCACTCCATCCCTCCACAAAGGATACCAAATCATTATTCAAAGTCTAGTGTGTCCCTAATTTTTGGAACACCATCTCCCAAACCCCAGCAACAAATGGACAGTGGAGAAGCATATGATCCACCAATTCTTCATTGTTTTTGCATAGCATACACCTGTTCAGGATTTGAAAACCCCTCCTTCTTAGACTATCTTTGGTAAGGATTGTGGTAGGCTATCCACCAAAAGAAATTTATCTTAGGGATCAGATGATGACTCCAAACCAACCTCCATAACTTACTTTGGCTACCCATGTTAGTCAGCATACCATAAGTCGTTCGAATAGACAAATCACCTTTACTATCAGTTGTCCAAAATAAATCATCTTCAATAGGAGCTAGAGGAAGTTTGAACTGAGATAGCAAGATTTGTAAGGAAGAAGTGAGATATTGTAATTTAGGGGAGAGAGGGCCATAGGTACCTACGACTTTCTAGCACCTAGCACCCTGAGCAACAACAATATAATCCTCCACATTCCTACCAAAGAATCTAGAAGCAAGTTCCATCAAACTTTTGAATTTTGAATTGGCCAAAGGGGAATCCAAGAGCCAGAAATCCTCCCAAAACCATATTTTATTACCCTTTCCAAGCTTCCATTTAAGACTAGACATCAGTAGATTCCTCATTTTGCATATATTATTCCAAGCTAAAGACCCCCAGGGGTGATCAATTTCCATACAATTAATTAGAGAGCCATTATTCAGATATTTTGCTTTCATTATCCTATACGAATCCTTCTTATCTCTTAATTGATCCCAACCCACCTTAGCAATAAAAGCTTTATTGGAAGCCAGGACATGCCAAATGCCCAGCCCACTCACAAGCTTAGGATGACAAACAATGTCCTAGCTAACCAAAGACAACTTCTTATCATTTGTCCCTAACCAAAGGAAGACATGCTAAATCTTCTCAAATTTCTCAACAATAAAACTAGGCATTTTGAAAATGGACATAAAATAAACCGGTATACCCTGAAGGGTAGTAGTGAGGAGCTGAAGTTTTCCTGCATGACCCAACAGAGAGCCTTTCCAACCAACAATTTTTCTCTATAGTCTCTCTAGGAAAAAATTACAAAAATTAGGTGTGACTTCCTTGATAGTAAGGGGGAGGCCAAGGTAGACCAAGGGAAGCAGGGCACTAACACAACCCAACACAACAGTAACATGATCCTGCAGCCTAGGAGAACAGTGGAAGAAATAGATCATACTCTTATTATAATTGATGCATTGACCGGAAAAAGCCGCATAAAGATTGAGAAAACCTTTCCATTTCCTGGCTTCAATCACTGAATCTTTACCAAATAGAATAATATCATCCACAAATTTTTGGATGGTCACTAACGCATGGGTGGAAGCTGGTCTAACCCCCATGATGGATCCCATTGATAGCAAACTAGCTACATTCCTACTCAACACTTTAGCCACCATAATGAATAAATAAGGGGAGAGGGGGTCACCTTGTCTAATTCCCCTTCCAGCCTCAAAGAATCCTTGGGAAACTCCATTGACCTAGATAGAATATCTCATAGTGGAGACACATTCCATAATGATTTTAATAACTTTTTGATTGAAACCAAACTTACCAAGGACTTTGGGTAGGAAGTTTGAAAGAAATTTATCACAGGCTTTAGATATATCAAGCTTGAATGGAATTCTAAGTTTGCTACAATGATCCATAGAATGAAGGATTTCATGGGTGGATAAAGTAGCATCCATAATATGTTGGCCAAGAAAAAACCATTTTTGACAAGGGCTAATCAATTTCTCAAGGAGGGGTTTCAGCATGTTCACTAAAATTTTGGAGAAGACTTTGTAAACAATATTGCAAAGACTAATAAGATGAAAGTCATACATGGCCAGAGGGTCCCCAGATTTGGGAACAAAATCAATGAAAGTATGGTTCAGCTACTTGAGGAGTTTACCTAAGTTAAAGAAGTCTTTAGCAACAAGGGTAATATCCTCCCCCACAATCTCCCAGAAATTTTGGAAAAAAGCTGAGGGAAAACCATCCAGCCCTAGAGCTTTAAAGGTCCCCATACTAAACATAGTAGAACAAACCTCCTCGAAAGTAACCTCCCTAAGAATATTAATATTATCCATATGATCAAGAGGAGTAGGGAGGGGTTCCAACATCAAATCCTCCAACTCAGGGGTCGAAGCCTCATCAAGGAGAGAGTAAGCCTCCTGAAACTAGTTAGCAACTAAAAGAACAATCTGAACAAGGTTAGAAACTTCAACACCCACCTCATTTTTCAAATTTTTAATTTGATTCCTTTTTCGATGTTTAAGGGTTGACACATGAAAGAAGGAGATATTCTTGTACCCTTCAACAAGCCATTGAATCTTGGACTTCTGCTTCCATAATATCTCTTCTTTCTTCAATATTTTCCCCCATTTCACCCATTCTACCTTCTCCTACTTTCCCATCAGAATGCTATTGTCATCCTCTTCCATTTTCTTTTGCAGCACACTAAGCTTTTCTACCACAACCCATTTTTGGTGGAACACATCACCAAACACCCATTTATTCCACCCTTTGACCATCAGTTTGATATGTTTAAGTCTTTGAGAGAGTTTGAACATAAGGTAACCCTACACTAGGATATTCCACCAGTCAACAACTTTATTCCAAAAATCTAGATGGTATTTCCACATTATTTTGAACCAGAAAGGGAAAGGACCAACATCAAAGTGATCCAGTGGGATTAACAAAAAAGGATTGTGGTCTAAAATAGTCCTTGGGAGAGAGCCGACAGATTAGCATTAAGGAGAGCAGTCCAGTTGGGGGAGAAAAGGAAATGATTAAGTCAGACCTGGACTAGGTTAGCCCCTAAGTGATGGTTCGACCAAGTAAATGCTTAGCCCTATAGACCTATATTAGCCAAACTAGTATAATTTCGAAATTCAGCTAGATCAAACATGCTATCAGTATAATCAATAAGACCCCTAGTTTTCTCCAATGGGTAAAGGGGAGAGTTAAAATATCTATCCACCAACCATCGACCATCCTTATTAGTCAAAATCCAATTAGATATCTCCAGCCAGAGGCACTTCCTCACATTCCTAATATTAGGAGCATAAACATTAATCAAAAACCAAGAGCCCCCAACATTGGAGAACTCTATACCAATACAATTCCTACCCTAGAACAACTTAGAGCCATAGAAACGAGGGATTCCATGGCACTTCCAGACCACTAGACGCACAATAAACATCACTACAAGAAAAGAGGGCATTTGGCCAAATATACTTGGCTATATGATGAAAATTTATTTTCTTCATTTTAGTTTCTTGGAGTAATAATATATCAATTTTATGTTCCAAAACATAATTCTTCAGAGCTAGTTGTTTATGGGGGTTTTTTAGCCCTCTCACATTCCAAGACAGGACTTTCATTTAGAAATTTTCTTTGAGGACACTTCCAATGTCCTTTGTTTTCCTATCGCAATATCTTTTGTTGTCTCTCTAAGCCTAATCGTATGTTGGTTGGGTCTACCTAGTTTTGAATCCCCACCCACATTCGCTTTCTTTTGTTTTCCTTTCTTCGTAGGAGTTAACCATAACTCTTCTTCCACATTTTGTGCCTAAGTTGTAATTGTCTCCACCTTCTTTCCATGACTAGGTGAAACAACTTTCTCAACTTCATCCCGAATTTCACCATCCTCCATACCATTTGGGAATGAAGTTAAAGCTAAGGATACCTCCAACACAAAAAAAAGGGGCTCAAAGGGAATCAAAGTTTAAAAAATTGGAACTAAATCTGAAGGCAACACTGGGATCACTGGGTCAGCAAGCGTTGGCTTAGCCGGGGATGCAATAATCTTAAGTAGATATGATTCAAAGGGGAATCCATCTGAAGGGATCCCCACTGATGGAGCACTAGGACAGGGGTCATTCCTTATTAAGGATTTATAATCTATGATAAGGTGTCCTAGTTTAGCACACTTTTGACAATAAATCACATCATTCTCATAGAAAATAGGTTGAACCCATGAACCAAAGACATAATAGAGCTTCAAAGAATTGGGAAGAGTCTTATTAAAATCAATGTTAAGACAAAAGCGAGCAAAGACTAACCTGGACATGGACTTAGTGATAGAATCCAAGGTAATGAACTGACCAAGGGAATCCCCAATGCACCGAAAGATAGACTCATCCCAATATTCCAGAGGAAGACTAGGGAGTCAAATTCAAACTGGAGCCGACTTGCAGAGATCGACATCAGGATTAAAACCTGGCTTCCAACGACATAAGGATAGTGCATGTTTCATGTAAACCCAAGGGCCCGACGAGAGAGCAGTGTATTTTCTCTTTCTTATTATTCATGTTTTGCTACATTTATTTAGTAGTTTTATTATACTTTTGGTTTTTTCTTCATATTTGGTTATGTACTAATACTACCTTTAGGATTTGTAAGGGAAGAGACCAAGGAAATAAAAGTTGAAGCTTTATAAAACTATATAAACTTACTTTCCTTCCACCCAAACACTCTTTAATTTCTTCTATAAACTCCTCTAGCTTGCTAATGAACTTTCCCATGAGAAAACTTAATAGATTTGATGAGTGTCCATTGGCATAAACTATTTAAAAATAACATGTAATCCTTATGTAACATTGCCAAGTGGTAGTATCCTTAGCTTAATTTTAACAATAATAACATGGATTCTTAGTAATGATGGATAACTTCATAAAAAAGAGAGTTTTCATGAGTTTGGGGTTGTCATAATCCACATAACAATCCATTGTCACAATGGTATAGTCATAAAAACCCACAATTTCATCAAATATCATGAATATATGCTATAAAAATGAAATATTTTTGTTGCCTAAGGTAATACACACCAATATCTATCTATGGGGTGTCATTATGTCTACAAAATGAGAAAAATAGGATAGCCCTAGGTTGCCCATGGGAAAATGATTATTCAAAAAAAAGTTGCTAAATTTCAAAATTATTAGTAGCTTTGACAAATTTTCTATGCCAACATACCGAGGTGGGTGGTTAAATGTTAGGGAAGGCCTCTTTATCATTACCCAAGTCACCCAATTGTTTCAAAGTGCACTATTTCCATGTAGTATCTTAAGAACCCTAAGAGAAAAAAAATAGAACTATGACAAGTAGTTCTCAGAGCTTGATGAACTTAGGAATGTTTCTTCTAGACCTAAAAGTGGGTATGGCATCCCTCTATATTATCCTCTCTTAGTTTTGGTCAACTCAACACCATTTGACTTCATTTTTTGAGTGTATGATCCTTGTCTAAAAATAAATGTATGAAATATAATTCCATTCTTTCCCAAGCATCTTTGATTGTTCATAAATTTTAAAAAGTGGATCCTCCTTCCATACCTTTATATTTCTTCTCAACTTGGGCCTTCCAAATGAGGTCTTCAATAAAATTGTGTGTGCCATCAAATTTTGTCAAAACTTATACCACTTTATCTTTTGTGACTAAAAACTAATTTTTAATTATTGCAACTTCCTGGGCATTTGATCCAAAGTAAAAAAGTAATTTGCTCATCACACAATAAGGGCTTATGCATCTCTTCTTTAATTTTTGAATATGGTTCACTTTCTTTTGGATCATCTTGGAGCTCCACTTAGGCTTAGTTGTAACTCTAGAGATTTCTAATGTTAACTCCTCTTCTTTTTTAACCTCAACTATCTTAGTTTGTTTTGGGTTCTCCACATCACTTTGTTGGAATAGACATGAGATGGAATTCAATAACTCATCTTCTTTCTCATGCTCCATCATCATATATAGTTTCAACTTCTCTTCACATTGGTGAACAACAATTTTAGTTAGCATATTAGCAACTAATAAAGAACCTTTATTATTTTCCCTCATATTAGTCAAGATCAAGAAACCCCACACAAGCTCTAATCTTAGCAACAACTTATAGAATTCTTACTTCCTTGGAAAAATAAGGATGTTTTATATCATCCAAATCTGGGAAACACTCTATTATCAACTAAAATACTTCATTATATCATAATGAAACAAATAAAAATAGAAGGGTGTGTTTTTGTGGGTACAAAGGACCTATATTTCTTGTTTCATTCAAAATGCAAGCTACAAAGTGCAAATGAAGAATAGTAAAAAAATATGATAGAAACTGTAATCAAAAGGCAGATTTGGAAAGGGGAAAATAATGTGTACCTTTCACCAAAAGTCACCTTTTGAAGCTCATTGAGGACTCATTCACCCTATGGAGAACGGGTCCTAGCTAGGGTTTCTAGAAAATGCTTTCTAGGTTCTCTTCTACTTGGTCTACACTCCCATATTCTAGGTGTTCACTTTAGGATAACCGAAAATAAAATTTGTAGAGACGTTTTCGTGATTTGACAACTTTTCTTGCAACTTTGAAACTTTCTTCAATTTTTCTCTTCAAATGATCTTCAACCTAAAATCTGCAATCACACATCAAAGAGAAAAAAAAATGTTTATTAGGGAATGGGGGTTTTCCTTGGTCAAACCTCGTTTTGGTTATTAAACCTTGTAATGAAATAAAACATGAAAGAAGGAATGATGAATGAACAACAATATGTAACAACTCACCAAACCTTATGAAAAACCTTGGATAACAAATCTACAAACTTGCATGAAGAGACTTCAATGAATGTAGATCTTGATCATGAAACTTGATTAGAGATAATGCCTTGAATATGCTTGAATTGATCTTGAATGCTACATCAACATATTATCTCAAACAACATGCATGATGCAAGAAATCTTTGACATGATGAAATGAATCTTGATTGTTGCAATAATCTTTTATAAATCTGCCTTTGAATGCCTTGAAAATGCTCTTGAATTCTCTCTTTATCATAAACTTGCTATTATAACTTGAACACTTGAAAATATTAGATCTTAGGATGAAACATAGTGAAATGACCTCTTATTTATATGTATCTTAAGATTAATTCCAAAAATTCAAATATCACAAGCCGACATTGAATTATAGATTTAAAATCATTAAAATACTACCAAAAACACATTCAAAAGAGGGGTCCTCGGTCTAAGTGAGGACCCATTCACCATAGGGCGAATGGGTCCTATGCCACTTACCTAGGACACACATCATTCAATGTTAAACATTATGCTAAATTAGGGTCCTAGGTCTAAGTGAGGACCCATTCACTCTATGGAAAATGGGTCCTAGGTCACTTACCTAGGACACACATCTTCCAAAGTTAAGTTTTGTGTAATGGAATTTATGAATGTCAGGTTTTATCCCTCAAAAATTGCATTTAATTAGGCTTGGATTTGAATTAAAGGGTTCAATTAAGGTAAATTAATCTCAATAAATTAATAAATCCCTAGATTAATGTGAAAGTGTAAAGGTACACTTTACAACATTAAAAATAAGGCATAATTAAGTCCATTTAATTTAAAAGGGCCCTAAAATTAATGTAAATATGAAAAACATATTACAACACCAAATTAAGGCATAATTAAGCTCATTTTATTATTAATTATTCCCAAATTAATTGTGAAAAAGGGATACTTTTCCTACACTACATTTTTCCCTCACTTTAGTGAGAGTATGACCCTGTGTCAAACTCACACTAATGTAGCCATTCAATACACTTAAATGTATGCAAAAATGACAAAGATACACAATCATACAACATCAAAGACCAGGAAGATCAAGCCTAGAATATCCAATGCAATGTGGAACACATCTAAAATTTTGGTTTGCATTCACTCCGGGTTTGTGGAACTTCGGGTTGTTCACTAGGTGAGTCTTCCAATAAAGTGGCTTAGTGATAAAGTCATGTTAGGTCTACAGGCTCTCACCGTACAATGAGAAATTCATGCCTCTGTGTCAATTCTCATCATATTAACCATGCCAAAGCTATCCCCCTGATAACTTCAATAAGGCGCCACAAGGCAAGGCTCCATAGGCAAGCATGATGTGTTATGCTAGGTGGCCTTGAATTTAGGGTTTGATCATTACAAGGTTAGCAAGATGCATTGTCCCAAAAACTTATGAACATTATATATAAGCTTTTTTTCAAAGGGATCTTTCTTAGTTTGTGTTAGGTCTTCTTGTTAGAGAGCAGCATGCCTAATGTCTCCAAGAGAGGACAAATCAAGAGTAAAAGATTCACAAATTAGGGAATGTAGTATGTCGCATCACCACTAAGAGGAATGTCATACACTAAGAAATATCGCACTCTTGGAGGACATCAAACCCAATCACACCACCAAGAAAAGGATGCATCACAAGAAAAAAGAAAATTTCACCATGAAACATGAGAAATGTTGAAAGATATTATTGATGTATGCCCCCATTTTAAAGTGGTTGCTAACGCCATTGTTGTGAGAAATTGCTTTAAAGTAGCCAATTTTTAATCCTAAGACATTAGAGCTTCCTTAGAAAGCCCCATGCCAATTCACATGTTTCCAAAATAAAGCTACACCATGAAAAAGGAAGGAGAGGTTGCCCCTAAAAACACATAAGGGATCTACGGATTCAGGGTTAGTATGACTTTGCTACAATGTTGTTATAGAGCTCGGAAATGTCATCATTACCCAAATACTCATATAACTAGAAGAATGACACATAGAGAGTGGAAAACAAAGAAAAATCATTCGGGTCAACGTGGAAGAAGCCTAAATGTCTTAATGCCTTGCATCATCCCCAAAAGAAAAACACAAGAAAAAAAAAAGGTAAAATATTTACAACATATAGAAGAAAGTAGATACAAATAGAGGAATGCACAAAAAGAGAGAGATACACCAAATGAAATAGTACGGGGATCACATTACACACATGCAATCACATAAAGAAACATGAAAAATAAAACATTGCAAAATTCTAGTAAGGAACCTGTGAGTCAACCTATAGCGGGTCATTTGCATCCCAATCTCCATCAATGTATATGGAAGGCAAGCAACTAGCCAAAGGGACAACAACAAGTGTCAAACTAGGTCAAGCACCAAATTCAACACTGTTATCATCATTTAAGTTCATAGAAGAGGAGAACAATGAATTCAAATCATTATGTACTTGTTCATCAATCTTTACAATATCAATATTATCATCTAAATTAATCACAACAGGAGGTTGAATGATAATGTCTCTAGAAGGTTCTTTTTTATGTTGTGGTGAAGGTATAGATACATCATGCATTGCTTTAGGAAAGTTCAAATTTTTGTTTTCTATGTTTCTCTTTTCTTCTTTAGTTTGTAACATATGATCAATAGCACAATGTATATGCCTACACTCTCTAGCATTTCGATTTCGTTTGAATATGTTTTCAATTTGTGATTGTGTAGGATCAGGTTTGTCAACCATAGGTTTATTTTCTTCCCTTAGGGTAGGAATGGAAGGGACAATAGGAGGTTGTTCAATCACTTTCTCTTTGGCTTTGTAAACTTATTTGATTTTAGGAGACACAACGAAATTTTTTTGATTGTCTTGTGATCTCTTATAGGAAATGGTAGGAGGATTTGTAATACGCTGCTCTTGGATATTTGGAAGGGATTTTGGTTCAATCATGGTTTCGTCAAGGATAGGTGGCTCAATCACGGGTTGAGGCATATTTCTAAGGGATAATTCTACTATGCACTTTTCCTTAAACTTTTGATATGATTTGAAAAAGAAATCTTTGTGGTGTCTAATAGGTTCAATAGGCTCAAGCCAAAAGAAATGGGAAGACACAGGATTAAAGCCACTATGATGTACAGTAAATATCTCATTGCCAAAGGGAAATTTTAAACATTTATGCATAATAGATGGGACAAAATTCATGGAGCAAAGCCATGGATAGCCTAACTTCACATGAAATTGGTCTGATGATGTGATGATGGTGAATGAGACACTTAATGTTTTTGGTCCAACTTTTAGAGGGAGATTTATCGAGCCAATCGCAGGGCAAGAAAAATGATTATGTATTTTGATCCATGCTTTCAGTCTTTCATATGTATCAAGTGATAGAGTTTATGAAAAAATAGGAATTCTTTAGTAATCACATTCTCTACACAGACAAGATCAATTACTATCCCATTAGTAGGCTTTTCATTGATTCTTCCAACTATGTAAAGAGGACCATTAGGTGCATGTTTGATTATGTCATTTGTGAGAAAGCAATATCAAGGGGAATTTTGGTTTGGCCCATACGAGGTTTAGCTTCAATAAATGACACCATTCTAATCATTTCTTCCTCATTGTTATCTTTCATTTTTTCATCATCTATGTCAACATTCATCACATCATTCTTTGTTTTACTAGCTTTGACAAATTAAATAGCATGGTTCGGCATGGGATTTGTAAATATTTGTAAGTTTTTGTTAGGAGGAGCTACAAACTTATTACCTTGATCATTCACACCTCCAATTAGAAGTTTATTAGAATCAATGAGGTCTTGCACAATATTTTTAAGACGTTTAAAATACTCCATATCATGTCCATTTTGTTGGTGGTAATGTCAATAAGCATTTGATCTATAGTTTGTTGGTAATGGTTTTTTAAGATCAGGAGCTTTGACAAGAGGTAAGGAAATCATATTCTTGTCCATGAGTTGCAACATGATATTATGAAGGGTATCAGGTAGAGAGGTAAATTTTCTATTCCCATCGCCAAAGGAAAAAAAAATGTTGTCTTTATAGCAGCCACTTAGTTATCAGCTTGTTGATTTGGTTGAGGGGAATTAAGTTGTAAAAATCCCCTATTCTATTTCTTATAAGGTTGGTAACTATTTTGAGGTGTGGATTCAAACTTTTCAGGATGGCTAGGTGGATTTTTCACATCACAACTACTAATTGAATTTTGATAATCACAAAGGGCTATACATAAATGTGTGAAGGAGGGAAATCTCATCGTCTCAAGCTTTGCTTGAATTTTGTCTTGCAAGTTGGAAATAAGCATTGGGTAAAAGTACAAACCTATGTCACACTTTATAAAGGAAGCAGCCAACATGAGAAAAAAGTTCTCAACTTCAACCACATAAAAGTGGTATTTATGTTTTGAATTTCAAAATGATGTAAACTAATAAAATGTAGAAATTTTGTTGAGCTTTATTCCTGTAATTTTTCAATTTTTATTTTTTTTGAATTGATATATTTTTATCAATTTAAAAGCAAATTTCGTTATATTAAAAATTTCAAGAAAAAGTGACATTCAGTTGACGTCAAGAAACATATAGAAAAAAAAAATCATTTTCTCCTTATTTTTTTTCCCAGATAGTTGACTTCAATATCTAGGGCATGGAAAAAAAATTAAATTTTGATATATATTTTTCTCGTAATAACATTTTAAAGTCAAAATAACCCAAATTTGATAGTTTTCAGTTGACGTCAACTATTGTTTAATTTTTTTCATTTAAAAAAAAAATATACCCTTTTGAAGAGGATTCTCTCCTTTAGGGCATCATATATTTTGCAATTTGTTTTATGATGATTGCTATTTTTTTATTTAATTTCAACTGAGCCTCTTTTTGACTTTGAACAACCTACTTGCAATATTTTCAAATATTTATATAATAAAATTAATCAATATATATATGGATTCGGCACTGAGCTCTACAAAAGGGTATTTTTATTTTTATTTAAAAAAAAAAAATTGATTGAAGAAATATTCAGAAGAAGTTGAAAATTTCTAGAAATTTGAGAAAATGGTGACTTTGTTGCCATGTCACCTGCCATGTGGATGGATACGGCCAAATCCAAATCGGCTGAATAGTGTCCAGTCGAACCGTATCCGGCCGAATATTGTTTGACCGGATCATATCCAGCCAAAACATTGATTTATTCAAATTTGTTTTTTTGATTGTTTCCATTTTCATTAAATTTCTTTTTGTTTTCATCAATTGTGTATTGAAACATAAAATGACTGATTTTTTTATTTTTTGAATATGTTTTTAGATTTTTCCTATTTTTTGTCTAGTTTTTATTGAAATAACTATTTAAGTCAGTTTTTATTAGTCTTTTTTTGGCTTTTTCCATTTTTTATCCAATTTTTAATGAAGTAACTATTTCTATTATGATTTAATTTTTTCTCTTAAATCACTAAGCATTTAATACTAAACAACAAGATACTTTTCTAATCATTTGCATTTTTCACAGGGTTGAATAGGAAAATCAAGCATCTAATACATAAGATTTGGTAATTTTTTTAATTTATTTTTTGTTTTGATGTTTGTATGTTCACTGCTAGATTATTTTATGTTCATGCTTATATTTTCATTATGTTTTACTATGAATATTTGCAGCTAATGCTTGGACTAACAAGTGGTGTAGCTGTCGATTGTCGAAGACTAATATTGAAAAACTACTAATATGTGGTTTTGCAGGGCGTTTGGCCAAAGACTTTTTATTTTTGAAACCAATTATCTTTTAGCTTAGAACACATTTCAATTGGTGCATTAAATGAGAATTTGTCTTTTTCCATATATATTTAACTAGGGGATGAATGAACACTATTTATTATGCTTGAGATGGTAGGGAGTATGCTCTCACTCTATGTGAACTTGGTGATTAGAAACCGGACCCATCATCTTTGTATGTGTTTAATCCTTTAGAGGGCCTGCCTTGGTGGGAAAAAGTACTCACCCTAAGGGAATGACCCAACCGATAACAGGCTAAAGCCAAGCTACTTCTAGCCAGCATATAAAATGGGTGCTTGAGGAAAGTTCAAGTACCACGAGTATAGAAGTGTTATGTCGATGAGTGAATCCCCATAAACCCTATAGGGTGTAACCTATACATGTTGGGAATCCTCCTTATCAGAGCTAATCTTTCCACATGTATAACCACTCAAACGGATGCCCTTACTAGACACCTCTTGTTTGTAGTTTCCAAAATCCTTTTCTATTTGCTCGTACAACAATGGTCATTGCTAAGGCATCCACATTCTCATAGTTCTTAGTAGAGATGAAGAGTCTGTCATGGGAGATTCATGAGGGCTCGAAGCTTGGTTGACCTGAGAAGTGAGTGTCATGGAGGGGAGCCAATGTTGCCAAGCTTCTAAGTCACTCACTAAGAATAAGTGCGGTTGGGGAAACCCACGTGGAATCCAGTGAATATATTCCTTGCCAGCCTTAGGATTTGTGCTTGTATTGTTAAAAATAAAAATTTTGTCTGCTATGTCTTGTGTGTGTGTTCAAAAATAGACTTGAAAAAAACATCACACCTAGTAATTTGCAAAATCTTAAACCTTGCAAAACAACAAACATCAAACAACAAAAACATCCAAAATGAACCTATCACTTAGATTTCTTGGGGCTATCAATCCTTCAATTCTGATCTTTCAATCCTTGCATTCCATGTATTCCTTGCATATCATCCACGCTTGCATATCCACTATTGCTCAAACAAACCTTTAGCTTGCACTTAGACTACTCTTCCTAGGTCTTGAAATCAAACCATTGGCTATCTATCACCTGCATCACTTGAGGTTCATCATCCGTAGGTTAGGGAATATACCATTATCCTTGAGTAGGTAAATACTTTTGGATTCCATCATCTCCTACATACCCTCTCTTGATCATTGGTCCTTGTGTCTATCCATCATAACAAAAGTAAAGCCTTTATATCATAACCAACTTTGGACCTAGAGTTTCCTTTGATCTCTTGCATTCTTAGCTTGTCATATCATACCATACCATTTGCATATCCCATCTTAGAATCATATCCTTTTATTGCCTCCTAGTCTTAGGTCTCATACATTATCTTACCTTAGATTGAAGATAAAATCAATCACATATGACCCCTAGAACAAGACAAAAAATGTTTCAAGAAGAAGGGAATCCTTGGGGAAAAGACTTTGATGGGGAAGATCACATCAGTGTTGCAACTAGTGAAACAAGTAAAATTGAGGAGGGAGAAATAACCCAATCCACTATAAATGAAGCTCTTAATGATAATAGATTCACTAAACTTCTTATAGAGGTGGTGAAACATAACCCACAACAATACTTCTAGTTAAAGAAGAATATACAAAATCTACCATGGATCAAATTTATATCCTGAATGATCAAGAAGAGCTGAGCACAACGAATGATAAGGCCATAATATCCTATCAACTAGGATCATCCACTTTTATCAAATCAAGCTTTCTCATAGAGGAGGAGATTCTAAACAGTTTCCACATACATAATGATGGTTTTACATCTTGTTTTCACTATAAAAAATAGTCATACCTCCATGATATTAGGGGACACTTTATCCAATACAAACATCAAAAAGTTTGAATGCACGTTATTTTTGTATGCAGATGAATTCAAACCTAAGCAATTTGTGATGGGGAATAAAAAGACAAGAACAAGATTGTATGATTGAAAAAAGATAGTAGAAATGTGGATGAAACTGAATCTTCTAAAGAAGAACCCATGGAAATTGACGACGACCAAGGAGTATAGGTACCATGAAAAACTAAAGGTGGTCATAGAAATATTTTCCTTGGTATGGAAAATCTTATAGAGATGGATGAGGAATCCCTTTTTAATAGTATTTCATTTGAAGATATGTTACCTGAAAGCACAGTAAAATTACACTGAAAAAGAATATGGGATGAATATTTTGAAGAAAATTCTGTAGTTGGAAGAGCGCAGTTATTTGCAAAATTATTTAGGAGGAAAGAAATGGCCCCTATTTTAGAGTTGTTAGGGGTTGATAATAAGAGAAATTCATCAGGATTAGTAAAGAAAACAATAGTTGAAAACCTGCAAGAAGCATTGAATTCTATTGAAAGCAAGAGTCGAGCTATTGATTTAAGTGTTACACGTAGAGCATTGATGATGGTAATTTCTAGTAAGAAATTATCACATAGAAGACAAGTCAAAGCATTTTCTTGATTACTCAATGTTTCTAAGAGAACTATTCAAAGATATATCAAAAATAGAAATAGATTGGATGGAAATCTTGAGAATAATTAGGCAAATATTTGTAGGGTTCCCTAAAAAAGATAAAATATCAGAAGATGTAAAGGAATAGGTGATTGAATATTGGACCAACCACTCTCATGTTTCTTCCAATAGAAGGGACACAATAAAAATAAAAGGTGCAAATGGTAAAAAAAAATCACATCTGAAACATTTTATAGATACAACTCAAAATGAGTTTTTTGAAGCATTCAAGCAAGAATTTTTAGATGTGAAGATTTTTCAAAGGATGTTTGAGAGACTACGACTAAGTTTTGTACATATAAATAAGATATGTGAGACTTGTTGTTGTCGAAATCATCTTAAATTTGATCTACACCTTTAGACATATAGAAAATCTATGGAAATAATCAATCCAAAAATAGTCATCCCTGGAAGTATAACACAATTTATTAAGTCTCTACTATGTAAAAAATTAGAAGATTCAAATGACTTGAAAGTGGAGTGTATAAAAAATATATGTAATGAATGTGGAAATTTGAAGAATCTTTTACAGGTTGACAATATTGATCATTCAATGCAAGTTATGTGGAAAAGATTTGAATATGAGAAATACTCAACAAAGTCAGGAGTTGAGACTAGAAAAATTATTCTCAAAGAGATTGAGTTGTCTTACAATGATTTTATGAAAAAAAATTTTAATATCATATATCCACATATTCAACATTATCATGGTGCTAGATGGCAAGCTAAGCAATTTCGTGACTCAAAGAATTTCTTTCTAGCGGGTTGTATTCTCTCTATTGTTGACTTCTTTGAGAACTATACATTTAATCATCAAAGTGAGATCCAAAACCAATATTATCATTCAGAGCAAGTTGCAATATTTGTACAAGTTTGTTATAGGCATGCCGAAGAACATTTGGATGGTCTACAAAGTAGCAAAGATGAAAAAATTATCATCAAAGAGGTTCACTTTTATATCAGTGATGATACAAGTCATGATAGAAGCTATGTAGCCCATTGTTTTGCAATGTTTTTTGAAGACCTAAGAAAATGTCAAGTGGATGCTTCACAACATTGGATATGGTCTGATGGATGTGTTGGTAAGTGTTGATTTTTTTTTTTGAAATTATATGTTTATTTGTTTACTTACCTTGTTCAAACTTAATTAGTTGTACACATATAGTTTATTTTTACTATCTTGGTTTTAAATGAAATTGGTTGTAACATCGCAGGACAATTTAAGTCTGCAAAAGCTTTTAATTGCTTAAGCTAACAACATATTAGACACGACATAAATTTTTTGTGGAATTCGTATGAGAGTGGACATGGAAAAGGAGAGCATGTCGGAGTTGGAGCATGTGTGAAGTGTGCACTTCGCCAACACGAACTTGCAATTAACACCATATGGATTTTTAGAGAAAATCTAATTATGTTTTTTGAGATTCGTCTTTTCCTTTCAACTACAAAACCTCTTAACTTGAAATTTCACCAACATGAACTTGCAGGTAATGCCATAAGGAATGCACATGGAATTTTTGAATGGTGAAAATTTAATTTTGTTGCCCATGACTCAATATACAACACACAATATTTTTGGGAAGTTTAAGGTACATAAATGATTTTTTTTATGAAGTTCAATGTGTACATGAATTAAATTTTAAATTTTATACACTTTTTAATTGGATACATTTGAAATTTACAGATATTGATTGATCAACTCTTACTAATTGTCAAACAATTAGTGGTATTAGAAGTTTGCACCAAATCATGATAGTAGGACATAGTAGGCCTCTAGTAATTCAAGTGAGAGAAAAATCATGTTTTTGTGTTGATTGCATTGAGAACAATGCAAATACTCTACAATATGAGAATATTAGAGATGGGTATGTTTCACAATGGGAAATAAAACAATTAGTGGACACATCGAACCCTTTTGAAGATAATCACATTGTAGATATCTATGATCCTCTATATTCATTTGATTACGAATGTGTATCAGATTTAGTTGTTACAAATAAATTTTAAATTTTTAAATTGAATTTTATTTCTTACAATTGATAATTTATATTCTACCTAAGTTGATCATGGTTTACTAAATTGTTTGTACAGGAGATATTTTTGTTGTTCTTGTAGATCCTAACAATGTAGAAGGTGTAGATTACTATCTACTAAGATGTATGCAACCAAAATGGAACTTGTCAGAATTAATGACAAAAGGTGATGGACAAGAGTATCCTGCTAGATCAATGGTTGTTGAAGGCACATACTATCAACAAACAAATATAGATACAAATGGAATTACATTTATTGATTATATGCCAGGCCAAAAGGTTTTACATTATAGTCATTTAGTTATAGAAACAAGATTGAATCTTGAAACTTTACCAAAAATAGGGTGTGCCAAACAAAGGTGGAGGTTTCCTATTGAAGACCATGAAAATATTTTAGAGATAATAAAATATAGAGAGGATCCAAATTATATGTACCAAGATTGAAAAGGTTTTACATTATAGTCATTTAGTTATAGAAACAAGATTGAATCTTGAAACTTTACCAAAAATAGGGTGTGCCAAACAAAGGTGGAGGTTGCCTATTGAAGACCATGAAAAGATTTTAGAGATAATAAAATATAGAGAGGATCCAAATTATATGTACCAAGAACTTTAAGATATTTTTGTACATATATATTTTCTATGACAATACATACATGTAACATTTGGGGATGAGGTCCCCCATTTGTGACCTCACCGGTTCATAGCTCCGAGTCAAAAGAGTTTACCCCTTGAATAAAAATAAAACATTTGGACCTAAATTTGAAATTTTATTTATTTTATGTTGAATTCAAATAATTTCAATCAATGGTAGCCCATGAAGCTTTCTTTTTTGTGATCTTATTTTCCTATAAATTTTTCTTAAAACGTGTATTAAAGAGTCCATTTTATTTCTCCCACAGTCTTACACCATATAGCCTTCAAGTTTTATGAGACATTTCATGATAGTCTATAGATTTTAATTATGGTTGTACTTCTAGAATCAAATATTTTGGTCCTATAAAGATTTAACTAAATCTATGTATGTAGGACATAAAATGGTGGTGATTATTTGGGAGCTTACATCTTTTCTATCATAATCTATTGTATTTTAATCCTACATTTATTTTTGAAATTTTAGGAATTTTGCAGTTAGCTTAGGATGGTAATATTTAACAAATGTTAAATACATACATAGTTTCTAAAGTTCATACTACATTTGTATGGATGATTTGGAGAAATAGATGTCACTAAAGATATGCAGATAGGGTAGAGGTTCATCTAAATAGAGAGTTCAAGATTATAAAAATTTCTAAAAAAGGATACACTATGAGAATATAATAGAGCTTGAAAACTAAAATAGAAGAATCATAGAAGATAGCCATGAGAAGGTGTTAGAAGAAGTATTAAAGAAGAACAATAATTGATTCTTGATTTTGAATAGTTAAGTGAAAAAATTCATAAAATAAACCACTTTCTAGGATATTATGAACAAGCATTTTGCAGCTTCCATAGGGTTAAATATAATTATATTCATTCATGTACAAGAGTCTTAAACAAAAAATATGATGTTTTAGATAATGACATAATCAAGATTCAAGGTGACAAACATAATGAGAGACTTTTGGATGTGCCTACAAATAGTCAATTAGAAGTTTATATGTAAACCCTTTTTATGAATCATACAAATAATATTGAAAATGAAGATATATCACATGAACATGTTCTTGTGGGAGTTGTTGAAACACATGCTTCATTTTTTTTCTACTCACTTCCCATTGCTTATATTTTCTAATGAAAAGATTACATAAAATATTTTTTATGATCTATAATATATAATAGATTGTTTAAAATACACATCACTTATTTAATTTCTTATAGATGCAAAAATAAAATAAAAAAATTACTAAATAATTATATTAAATTTCAACACATTATGCATATTCCAAAACTTCGTTGAAAATTTCTATTAAATTGCAATCCAATTATGTTTGCAAAATTATTCAAATTAACTCTAAAATCCATTTTGCTATGAGAATTTAACTTTATTTTGCTTATGAAACACACAATATCACCTATATATATTTATTCTTCTATGTTTTTGATCCTTTCTCACCTAGATGCGATATAATCTTTGATGTCAAAACATTGGCATATCAACTAATTCGTTTATATGATCAAAATTCATGGCATAGTTAGATTAAGTAATACCATGAATGTGCAACACATCAGATAGTGTCTTCATTGTGCCATCACTAAAAATTAGTTTCTTAATTGTGGAAATTAACTATTTTGAATGTGAAAGGAGTAAAAAATAATAATTAGAGGTTAGGGATTTTTGAGACAAAAGGAAACACAGTCATTTTTGAAACACTTGTTCATTTTCCCTATTTCTCTCTTCCTTCTCCTCCATGGTGTGAGCTATTATTTTGCAAAATTATTGTTTACAAATTTCTTTTGGATTAGGATATTTAGGTTGGACCTAAAAGAGGGTTGCCAAAGGATTACAGTGTGCATTACATTCAAGAAGGATAATCTTTGTTGTTGGGGGTTTTGATTTGTGAATGTATCATTCTATTTTTATTTATACAAACATTCTTACATATTTTTCATATTAAATTTCATCCTTCACCTAAGGATATTTTATGTCTTTCCATTTGGAGTATGCTAAGTTTGAATCAAGATCTATATTTTTACTTGTGAAATTTATATTTGTAAGTTTTTAGATTTGGAAAATTACATTTTATGCTAGATATATGGAATTTTTTTGCTAAATCATTACCATTTGAAAAGAGTAATCTCCTAATTTGAGTTCTCAAAGGGGTATATTCCATTTTAGTTTTTTATTTATTTTTAACATTGAAAATTTTCCAAAATTCATTAATGATGTTTTTGGGAAGTTTGCATGTTTTTTTTTTTTAATATCAAAATTGAGTTGTAGACCATATTAAACCTTTTTGTTTTGTAGGATGAAAATTATCCTTATGGAAATGCATTTATCTATCTTTTGGATATGAGTGTCTTTGTTTTTTACCTCAATTTATGTGTCACAATATTTTAATCACTTGGGACCTTTTGGTGTTAGGATTTAACTCTAGAGTTAGGAGTAGAGTGAACTTTTATTTCCATTCAAATTTGAATGGTAAACTAGAGGAGCTTGAGAATGGATAAAATATAAAAATATAATTTAAAATGAGATCAAATAAACATAAACATAATTAAGACTCAAGACAGTATCATGATATATTCACATGTTTATATCCAATGTGTGTACATAAATATATTCACATGATTATTGGTTGTCATTTCTATTCTAATTGTATGTTATTGATTTTTATTTTCATTTTCACTATTTGATTATTGGTGTTTATCACCATGTCAAATGTTATAATTAGTAGTTATCATTATTTATCTTGTATATTATTAGTTGTTATCACCATTTACTTTGTGTTTTATTAGTGGCTAACACCAAATGTTACTATTGGATTCCATTATTCGTTGTTATCTTTTCAATGTGTATTATATTGGATGCCTCGTGTATGATATGCAATTCGTATGTTTGATTATTCAACCACTTTGTTTTGTGTGAGTGTTGTTGGACTACCTAATCAATATGATCCTAGTACAAAGGGGTGGGCCTTATGGTCACACATCATTGGGTGATATTGATCATTATTAGGTCCATATGGATTCTTTGATATGTTCATTGGAGGGTGTGGAATTATCTTGTTTTATCTTGTTAGGTGTAAAGATGGATCTTGTAATCCTTGATTAGCTTCAAGAATTTCTATTTCCATAATAAGATGAACCATAATGTGAAACCATAATGTAAAATGTATATATATTGTAAAATATAATAAGATGAACCATAATGTGAAACTATAATGTAAAATGTATATACTATAAAACATAATAAAATGAACCATAATTTGAAACCATAATGTCAAATGTATATAATATGAATATCATCATCTAAGAACCATAATGTGACAAATTACAATATAAAATGCATAAAAAATCATGTATCTGCATGTAAAATAAATCAAAGTGGAGGATGCCTAATATGACTATGGATTGATCTCTCTCTTGATCCATGTCTGGATCCATGCCCTGATTGTCTGGATCCATGGCCCGAGATGCCTCTCTCGATCCTTGTCTCAATCCATTTCCTGATATGTCTCCCTGCACAAGAAAATACATTAATTAATTTAATGTACACATGTGTAAACGTAAAGTCATCTTAAATTTATGTACTTTCAATGTTTGAATGTATCAAGTACTTTTAATATTATAAATGTGTATCTCAAATGTACCATGCATAGGATCATCTACATGCTCCAAATCTCGAAAGCATGACAAACCCTCATTTTGCTACAAATTTAAAAATACAAGATTTCAATGAAGAGTGCAAACTACTTTAAAGTCAATTTTATTTTATATATGTATGTGAATGTTTAGAAAATAAAATATATCTGATTATTTGAAAGTACCTGTGTCTCACCCTGGAGCACTCTACCAATTCCACTCATGTCACAAGAATGCATAGTCAAATCAAGGACACTTGTATCAAGTAGAGGACCGATGCCAAAGAGAAGTGATCTAATGTGCCATGTACATCGTGTGCAGTAACCTTAGGGACTGTAGGTTGGTCTGGAATATGTACATCTTGTGAAGTTGCCTCACCCTAACCTGACTATCTACCAAAATTCCACCTAATATGAGTTGCTACGCCATCTAAAGGAATCCCATACTCATCACTGATAAACTAGTATGATGATAGTAAATTAACAATGGAAATTGAAACAACATTACGTATAGTGGCTTCACTCATCTACGCCAATTTGATGGTGATGGTAGCTCTACTTGAATGTAGGGATCATAATTGCCAGATGTAGCCTCGGTGGGAGGAAGGCTAATCCGCAGACGTAATAAGTATCTGCATACACAATCAGATGACATTTGATCCACTTGAGTAGCAATCATGGCAATACTGTCAAAAATGTCAGTTCAAGTAGGTGTTGCTACTACACCTCCCATTGCTGCTAGTTCCAAAATATTTTGGAAGAACCAAAAGGTTTGGACCAACTAATTCCCTCTTGTTGACAGGCAGTGGAAAATTTGCACATCTAAATTAAGGTTTTTCAACAAACCTCCCTTTTCCTTGTCCAACTTGTGAAGGAATAGATGTGTAGTCCACTGCTAACCCTAAATGAAGCTCAACATATAGTTGTTTGCAAAAATAAAGTGGCAACTCATCATTACGAGGCCATCTGTGATGGGCTGCCAACCATCTAGGATATATAAAAGGAGAAACAAGCTCATTTGTACATATAGTAACAACATATCCTCTAACTTTCATTTGTCCCAGATAATGAGGGAACATGTTGTGCACATTATGTGTCAAAACTCTACTAGATATAGAATCAATTTTCTTTGTGCCAACAACATTGCTGGAAAGGGACCTATAAAACTCCTTTGTGTTGACCTCATCATAAGGATTATAAGATTGAATTGTGTGAATCATACGATGGATCTCCTATTGAATGCTAACTAATCTATATCTATTAGGGAGATTAGGGGAGTTAAGTATTGTTTGGTCCAAACATCTCAAAGCATTCTCTAATCTCCTAATGCTATCATTATATAAATTATGCCTAGCCTCAACTTGTTGCTGAGATTGAGTGCAATGATGTGATCCCTGATCATTAGCCATATCTATATAAATTGTAAAGACTTGAAAATTTAATTAAAACAACAAAATTACAAATATGCACTAATTTTATTTCTCTAATTTAGTAAAATATGCAATAACCATTTTTCTAGTAAGATGCTCCATAGGAAATTATAAAAAATAGGAAATGCATGAGAAATGAGTGGCTTGAACATCATGAAGTAATTTAATAAGAACAATTTTAAGTTCATTCAACTATCTATGAAAAAGAGGGAGAAAGAGAGAAAGTAGGATTATAAAAAATTTCCTATAAAAGAAGTGGTACTAAAATATCCTAATGAAACATTTACATGTAAAAGTAACAAGTAAGCATATAAATACATAAATCTTGAATGAACTTCAACACTATAATTATGTGTGGTGCAATTCTACTTCATGTTAGAAAATATATTCTATTATGATTGAGGTCTTAAAGTTGTTTATCCTTTTGTCATTACACACATCTAGGCCCTTTTGGATGCCTCACTAAGTGAATGTCTAATACCATTCTTGGTGATGGTGTACATTCAATACAATAAATGATCAATCAAATACTTTATTGAAATAACCTTGGAAGGCTATTAATTGGATTTATGGGAATGGATAAGTGAAACTAGTTATAGTAGAAATCTTGGTGCCTACAATGTATTTTAGGATATGAATTAAACAACTCTATAATTTCATTTAAATGTGTGATTTTATAAATATATCTAGGTGGTGCATTTAAATGAAATTATATAGGAAAAATTTCTTACCTTAAGTTGCAAGTCATATATCCTAAAATAAATGATCAATCAAATACAAAAGAATATTAAATAACAATAAATGATCAATCAAATACAAAAGAATATTAAATAACAATAAATGATCAATCAAATACAATAAATGATCAATCAAATACAAAAGAATATATCTTGGTGATAGTGTACATTCAATACAATAAATGATCAATCAAATACAAAAGAATATTAAATAACAATAAATGATCAATCAAATACTTTATTGAAATAATCTTGGAAGGCTATTAATTGGATTTATGTGAATTGATAAGTGAAACTAGTTATAGTAGAAATCTTGGTGCACCTACAATGTATTTTAGGATATGACTTAAACAACTCTATAATTTCATTTAAATGCATGATTTTATAAATATATTTAGGTGGTGCATTTAAATGAAATTATATAGTCAAACTTTCTTACATTAAGTTGTAAGTCATATATCCTAAAATACATTGTGCTAGGCACCAAAATTTCTACTATGACTAATTTCACTTATCCATTCACATAACTCCAATTACAAAGGATAAGTGAAACTAGTTATATAGTAGAAATTTGGGTGCCTACGATGTATTTTAGGATATGACTTACAACTATATCTATAATTTCATTTAAATGCATGATTTTATGAATATATTTAAGTGGTGTGCATTTAAATGAAATTATAGTCATACTCTTACATTAAGTTGTAAGTCATATTCTAATTTATACATTGTGCTAGGCACCAAAATTCTAGTATAACTAGTTTCACTTGTCCATTCACATAAACTCCAATTATTACCCTTCTAAGATTATTTCAATAAAGTATTTGACTAGTCAATTATTGTATTGAATGTACACCATCACCAAGCATGACCTCTTAAACATTCACTTGGTGTGAGGCATCCAAAAAGGCCATTATAACCCTTCCAAATTGTTATTTAATATTCTTCTATATTTTATTGGCATTTTGCATGTTTAATTAATTGACTATGTTTGAAGGTTGATATGTCAAAGGGTGATTCTACAAATACATTTTAAACCCAATTTTTCCTACATTCAACACATTAAATGATCAATCAAATACAAAAGAATATTAAATAACAGTTTATTAAAATAATTTGGAAGGGTAATAATTGGCCCTTTTCATCATTCTCAATGATGATATACATTAAATACAATAAATGACCAATCAAATACTTTATTGAGATAATCTTGAAAGGGTGTATTAATTGGAGTTATGTGAATAGATAAGTGAAACTAGTTATAGTAGAAATTTTTGTGCATAGCATAATGTATTTTAGGATATGGCTTACAACTTAATGTAAGAGTGTGACTATAATTTCATTTAAATGCACCACTTAAATATATTCATAAAATCATGCATTTAAATGAAATTATATCTAGTTGTAAGTCATATCCTAGAAAATACATTGTAGGCACCAAAATTTCTACTATAACTAGTTTCATTTATCCATGCACATAAACTCCAACTACTACCCTTCCAAGATTATTTCATTAAAGTATTTGATTGATCAATTATTGTATTGAATGTATACCATCACCAAGCATGACCTATTAAACATTCTCTTTGTGTGAAGCATCCAAAAAGGCCAATTATTATTGTTATGTCTTGCATAACCACCCCATTTTAAAATTTGATTAAAATGGGACCCTTTTTTGCTTTTTCTCTTTGTGTTTTGCCCCCCTTTCGATTTTGAGGTTTTTTTTTGCCTTGGTATGTGCTTAATATGTTTATCTTTCTTTCCCAAGTGTTTTCCCCAAGTTGCATATTGAAAATCTTATGTTTTGGGCGAAGTTCAGGTTTTTACCCTGGTTCAGGATTTTCCGGTCCATCTGGATTTTCCCAAATTTCTTTCAAACTCTAATTTCAATGCTATTGTTCAGGTTTTTGAGCCAATTTGGGATTGTCCACCCTAGCTGGATTTTCCCAGATTGCGCTCGATGTCTGGCTTGGCCTATTTTACACTGCAGTTTGGATATTTCCGGCCTTTGCAGAATTCCGCCTAGGTTAGATTTTTTTGAATTTCTATCTAGCCATCGGGTTTCCAAGTTTGGTCAATTTTTGGAGCTTCATGCCATTTTTCTTTATCATTTGCATTCTCCTGAGTTGCGATGTTCAATCTTGTTGTGCTTTAAAATGTTATGGTCTTGCTTAGAGTTCAAATTCCTATGTGTTTGGGCATTTCATGGCTTGCCCTGTGCGTTCATGGTTAAAATCTAGGGTTTCATGCCTAGGGCATCGCCATCTCGTCTTGTTTTGATTTTGATTGAGCCTAGGATTCAAAGAAGATCTGTAGGAGGCTTGTGTTAAATGATTTATGTGCCCAGGGTCCTCAAATTTGTGACCTTCGGTCAATTTGAGTGAATTGGTGTTGGATTGTTGATTTTTGGTTTTTTTGTCAACCTTGGGATTTTCTTGCCCGGTTGGATTTTCTCGGTTTCCTTCAATTTCCTAGAGATGTTCTAGCATTCCGAGTTTTGCGCTCTTCATGGAATTCTGGTCTGGCCAGATTTTTCTAAATTCTCTGCTATGTTTCATGAAATTTAAGAAATTGGATAAAATTGATAAATCTAATGATGAATGCTTAAACATATCTTGCTTTAGCTTGATAAATTTCACTGTTGTATGTTGCTTGTGTTCATTTTGATGATCCATTGTTGACATTAGTGCTTCGTCGGGAGAATCCGCTTGGTTTAGAATTTTCTGAAATTCTTTCCAGATTGTTTTTCCCTAGTTAACTTGAAATCCTGAACTTCTTAGTGTTGATACTTAATGGCTAATTTAATGGTTTTATCATGATTTTAAGCTAACACTTGGATGAAAATTTTGTCAAAATTTGGATTCTCACATTGGTGTTTGATGAATGTAGGTTGGGTCTGGTAGGATGATGGTGGCTGGAGAGGCTAAAGGACACAAAGGGATCGTCCATCTCTAAAGCAGAAAAAAGAATGAAGCTGGAAGAGTAAGATTCCTAAGGGAAAGATGACATCAGTCTAGTTCGAGGTTTCAGATACGAATATGAAAACCTTGCTACAAAGGACTAAGGATATCATGGGATATAGTAACTGGGCACTAGCTGGATGATGCAGCGACATGTAGTGCAATCATTAATGAATATCAATCCAACAAGAGACTGTGGGACAATACGATGGGGCAGCTGAAGAATAATATTAATGCTATTTGAATGGTGAACTAGGGTTTCGCCTATGCCACTTGTGAATGGCTTGCAAAGGACGTTCTTTATGACGAAGGCCAGAATGGAGCAAGGTATGGGTGAAGTGGGGGAAGCAATTAATGCAATGCTGCATCGAAAGTCATGCTTCCTCATTGTCTCGCTTTTCCTCTTCTTCACATGTTTTGGTCCAAGTTATGAGGGAAATCCTGGGCTGATCTGGTCATTGCCCTTGCATTTAATGTGTGTTTGACTTTGTTTTGAATTCTTCTAGGGCCGACTTGTTCTATGACCGACTTGTTGTAAACCCTAAACTGGGCCAACGCATTTGACGCATTTTATAAATATGGAATCTTACCTCTTTTATAAGGGTTAGAAGAAGAGTTAGAAAGGTTAGAAAGAAATCTAGTGGATTAGTTAGCAGGCTAGAGGATTCAGAGGGTAGAGAAACTCAAGAAGTAGAGTAGGAGTTAGAATTTTTTTAAATTTTGAGCAGTCGCTATAATACAAAAGACTCGAATTGATGCTATCTTTGGGGATTCAATACGGCTGAAGACATTGTGTTCTTGGTGAATTCATTGTGTTGATCTATCTTGCATGATTCTTGCTATTTATCTTTTGTGAATTAGGAGAGTAGAGGAAGAAAGGTTAGAAAAAGCAAATTAGGGTTTTTAAGTAGGTTAGACATTTTTTTTCTTTTTGTGGTTCTTGCAGGAGGAGGAGGTGATGTGTCTTCTTGATTTTCTTAGCATAGATGGAGATAATTTGAAGAAATGGGTTTCTATACACTGGTGATCTTGCCAGATTTGTAAATGCTACTCATTTGTTTCATCGACAGTAGGAGCAGCCAGACTTAAACCTACTTTATATTATGCTCTAGAATGGTATTCATTTTGGGTTAATCATTTGATTTGAAAAGATTTCAAGGAATGAAATTTTATCCTTTTTTTTTTTAAATGATTTGCAATTTACTGTTAAATTTTGCACTATGAATGAATGAAACTTTGTATCAATTACAGGTTAATTTTATTTTGCAATTCTAGTTTAGGAATTCCTTGGAAGGTAACAAGTCTAATTAGTTGAATGAATCAACATTCTTTTCAATTTGAAAACCTTGATCTATCTTTTTTTCTATTTGTTTAAAACCCCTAGTTAAAATAGGTTTAGATAGATGTTTGATCTTGCAACAATCCAGAAGCTCAAAACCAACAGGCCCCTTGAATATTACAGCCATTTTGACCACTTTTTGAAATAAAAACATTGTGAACCAACATCAAGGACCTTGGGAGGTGATCAGTTTGATTACTGATTGTCTCTTTCAAGAGAGGTGAGATACTTTTACTTTTATCTTACCTGCATGTTGTGGGTCAACTTGGCACCTCAACAATTACCCTTCCAAATTATTTCAATAAATTTTTATTCAATATTCTTCTATATTTGATTGGCATTTTGCATATTCAAGTGAATTGACTACATTCGAAGGCTGATAGGTCAAAGAGTGAGTTTACAAATTTACATTTTGAACCCAAGTTTTCCTACATTCAATACAATAAATAATCAATCAAATACAAAAGAATATTAAATAACAGTTTATTAAAATAATTTGGAAGGGTAATAATTGTCCCTTTTCATCGTTATCCATTTTGGTATACATTGAATACAATACATGATCAATCAAATACTTTATTGAAATAATCTTCAAAGGGTATTAATTGGAGTTATGTGAATAGATAAGTGAAACTAATTATAGTAGAATTTTTTTTTCCTAACACAATGTATTTTAGGATATGACTTACAACTTTATAACTATAATTTCATTTAAATGTTTAAATGTACCACTTAAATATATTCATAAAATCGTGCATTTAAATGAAATTATATATAGTTGTAAGTCATATCCTAACATACATTGTAGGCACCAAAATTTATACTATAAGTTCTAGTTTCACTTATCCATTTATATAAAGTTTCAATTTAATAACTCCAAATACTAGATACCTTAAAGTAATTGAAGTTATGTGAATGGATAAATGAAAAATTAGTTATAATAAAAAATTTGTTTCCTAACACAATGTATTTGGGATTACTTACAACTATATAATTTCATAATGCATAAAATTATATAATTGTAAGTCATATCCATAATTTCTACTAGTCCCACATCCTAAAATACATTGAATAGACACCAAAATTTCTACTATGACTAGCTTAGAAAAGGAAAGAAAAGAGGCTTAGAAATCTTAGGTTTGGTGTATGTATGGAGTGATACACAATGAAGACAATGGTATAAGAAAGAACAATTTATAAAGCAAGTAGAGATCTATATAGTTCATATTTTTAGTTTTGTGCGGTACTACTCTAAGATTTGTGTTATTCTAGTTTAGCAAGTTTTTATTTATTCTCTCTTCTTATCAAATAATGACTCAAAAATATTATGAATGGCTATAGCTATTTTCATGTAGTAGCATGATAATAGATAGCTATTTATGTTTTTTCTTTATTTATCATTAAATTATGAAGTGGATATAAAAATATAGAGTTGCAAAGGAAAACTTTGTCCGTAATTTTGTAAAGTTTATGGATGGTTCATTGGTGATGTAAAACTATTTTCAAAGTATTTCAAAACTATAATTTGGATCTCCATTTATCTATGATTAAATGCTTTTTCTCAAGATTGTGATATTATGTTGATAAAATTTATTTGCAATCAATATGTGATGTTCAACATTCTTTAAAGTGTGCAATTAAGAGCATGCATGTAAATCGAGTTAGAAAAAAATTGAGATTGTGCTTCATGTAGGGTGGGTTGCATGGTGTGAGCAACCACTTGTTAGTTTTTGTGATGTGATTCTACATAGTATTGAATTCATTATAGGCACAATGTTTATACATACACACTTGATAGTTAGATTAGTTTGTTACCATGTGTTCTGGTAAGATGGTGTAGATACCATATAAGTATTCCAAAATTGGTTTGTCACTTTATTTTCATTGATTTTAGAGTTGATGAGTGGAGATATGTTTGTTGGTTTTTGTTGTGATGAAGGATTGAGTAGGATGTGTGATGAGTGGAGATGTCATAGATGAGGGTCCTAGGTGTGCTCACAATGTAGGTTGTGGCATTTGATTTCAATTACAAACATATAATACCAATTTTTTATTTTTATAACATTCCTAAATGGTTGAAAGGTTTTTAAAGCTATTTTTATGATGCTTTATTGACATGTATTTCTTTCATTGGTTGATAAATCATGGATGCAACCAAACAAGAGAGAGTTGAGATTTGTGTGGATTCGAAGGCGCACTTTTTGTTGTCAAGCATCACAAAGTTTTCTTGACCTATAATTTCCTTTTTTTGGCATTTCAGTAGGGTGTGGAAGGATTCTCTTTAATAGGAAATAAATATAATAATATTTAACTCTACCAAACCATTGCTTCTTATCAATGCTCAACAAAAAGAAATCAAAACTAAACATAACAAAATACATTGCAATGCTACACTAGAACATACAAAACTAAACTAAAAATTACCTATCTACTACTCAATATGTTATTCAAGCATTTTATCCATTCTCCAAGTGGATAGCTAACCTAAGAAAGGAATGATCCTCCAATATCATGGTGGATTTTTTGGCTTCTGCATAAATCCATTAGATTTTATTCTTTGAATGCATTTGAAGTGTTGATTGATTCAATACATTCACAAAAAAATTCCATAAGCATAAACATTACATGTGGCCATGTTCAAAAAGTTAAAAAAAAATGAAAGTTTTAATCGATAATAAACCTTCACAATGAGCTACAATACATTTGTATATCACAAATAAAACTAAGACTTATGTTTGCAAATACTATAGAATAATACAAAGATTATATTATGTTTGAATTTTTTAATTCCATCATTCAATGACAAAATTACAAGCGTCACTCTTTTTAATTCTTACAGTCACTTTCTCATAGGAATTAACTACCAACACAAACCATAAATTATTAAACTAATATTATTAAGAAATTATAAATTAATACTTTGGATCATAAACCTAACAAACCAACTTTAACTTATGTGCATGAGAAGCAACATGAAAATCACCCTAGTATCTTACATTTAGATCACAAGCATGTATATGTATAAAACTCATGAAAAAAATAAAATATCAATTCAAATGTATATGCATGGTATATTCATTTTTAATAAATTTTATAGTTCTAAAATAAATAAAATTGATCAAGAAAGATTTACAAGACCTCATTTTGTGTGTAATTTTTTTAAGGATGGGGACGAGGTTACTGTAAAATTTACATAACTATTTTAAGATTTTTAAATTATTTTTCCTGTCGGGTCTACTACTCACTAATGTAAGGATCAACATATGACCAATGGAGCTCTGTAAATATTTTACACCAGCTTCCATAGGAATGCCTACAAAGTGAAATTACATAGTGTTTTTTTGTTGTTTTAGAAATTGAGCAACTGGAGATATAAATGGTTATAAGCTATACAATGTAGGATTTCCTTAAATACATTTTATTGAGCGATTACCCTTTTCCTTTAGAACATATTTATGAGTGGCTTATAATGCTGCTAATTTGGAATCTTTATATCTAAATATGTGTGTGTGTGTCAAATGTTTTTGTGTGTTGAGATATACACATATTACAGACTCATACATTTGACAGACACACATATTTAGATATACAAATTTGTGTGTATACAAATAGATACACACTTCACACAAATAGATTTGATAGATACGCATATTCAGATATACAAATTTGTGTGTATACAAAAAGACGCACACATACATATACACACACATTCATGCACAAATGGATACACATGGGTAATATATAAATGTAGACACCCACAAAACACACATAATATACATGCTTAGGCAAGGCAGTAGGGGATACTAATGGGAGTGGCCCAAGCCTCTCTTCTACAAGCCACTCCTAATTTCATTTCAGGTACAATATTTTAAGAATTTTTTTAGAGTATTTTAGTGCTCTGTAAAACCCCTTTTGAGGTGGAAACTCAAGAGTAGTATAATTTGAACAATTTATATTAAGTAAAATAAATAAAATCTCCTTGTTCCAACAAGTGGAGTCTCCATTCGAAAGATGAAGACTCCTATCGACGCTGGCAAAGGTAAGGATATTTTTGTTGATAAGGTTCATGTTAGTTCTTCTGATGAGGATGTTGTTGTAGGGAAAGGGATTGAGAACTTTGATAGGGAGGAGTTGTTTGATGTGTTGGGCTCGGCTCGTGATAGTGCTAATGTGTTGTTTAAACTTTTTAAGTGGTTCTTCCATGATATTAATATGACTAGTGTTAGAATTAGAGGTATTACGAGTAAGGTTGAGGAGCCTTCTTTCCAAAGCCAAATTGATGATCTATTGGACTCTCTAAATAATATGGCAGAGGAAACCATCAATTTGAAACAAAACTTGGAAGGGAGAATCTTATCCCTTAAGGATAAAATGTGGAATGTTGTGATGAAGAGTGGAGATGTCTCTAAGGTTTTGGGAATTTTTTACTTAGCCAAGGTGATATCCCCTGCACGATTACTATGAAAAAGAGAAAGGATATTGTGTCTGTTGATGATACTGTTATTGTGGGTAAGCTATCGGATGTGGATTGTGCTAGTGAGAAGGATGGTGTTAAAGGTAGAGTTTTGAGTGGTGAGGTAAAAAATGGTGGACCGGGGGTCAAAAATAGAAATAGAATGAAAGCTTAGGGCAGGGCCTCTCGTATAGAGGTGTTTGATACTGTGGATGATGTGCAAAAGGTGGCTACTAGTGAAGTGGAGGCTACAGAGATACTAAACAATATGTAGTGTTGTTGGTTGGTTTCCTTCTTTTTAGTTGCTTTTTGGTTGTTGGTTCATTGTTGTTGGGTTGATTGTTGTGTAATGTTATCTTTTTTATCAGCTACTTTATTTTGTAAAGGGTTATGGGCCCCTTCAAAACTTGATTTTTACCTCCAATCAAAACAAGTGGAGTCTCCAAATGAAAAATTGGATTTGTTGGATAACCCAAGACCAGGCATCTATATAGGGGTTTCACATGTGATTTTTTGGGTTTATAAATAAACCCCTAAAATCATAAACGAAAACCCCTAACTTGTAATTAGGAATGTATGCTTTAAATTATAGAGTACATGAAATGAAAACTTTCCACCAAATACTCCAATGTTGGGTAAAACCCAAATATTCTAAACCAAATCCATTAAAAAACCTTACTTCAAATGTGAAGAAATAGATTTCAAAGACTTATAAAAATAGAAAGAGAACAACCAAAAACCCTAACTTTCACTTGCAAAACATAAAATCATTGAGAACAATCAGTAAACAACAACTTAAAATCTTCAACAACCATCATTGTAATCCATTTTGTAGAATTAGTATTCGCTCAACCAGCCTTCGATCACACTATATCTTTGGCCAAACATGCAAAATGCCCGCGTTCAGATTTTTTTTTTGCTTTTATATTGACGTCTGGTCAAAATGCATTCAAGAAAGTAGGTTTTGGCCGAAACTAGTATGATAGAATATGTACACTTGGCCCAAAGGGTGACACAAGTCTATACTTTTACCCCATTCTTTGAAGGTCAACATCAAGAATCTTAATGTTTACTTGTGAATAAAGCATTTGATATCGTGTTATGAAATCAGTAAATTCCTCATCATCCTTTTGTTTACATTTCATCAGGTCACCTAAAGTCATCTTGGGACCCATATGAGTTTGGAAGTGGTTGTAGAAGGCATCAATAAGTGAACTTTGAATGACTTTATTGAGTTGTCTAATAAAGAGAAAAACCACTCTAAAGCAGTATCCTTCAAGGATCTAAGGAAGAGTTTAGTTAAGAGCATATCTTCGAAGATGAAATCACTACATAGTGTTGTATAAGCAGAAACATGGCTAACAAGATCTCCTTTCCCACCATATTTCTCAAACCTAGGAACCTCTATACCTTGTGGCATTTGTGTTCTCAATATCTCTAGGGATAATGGATTGGTTTTGATGTATTGTGAAGGTTGGCCATTGTTGTTTTGATTTAGGGTTGTGATTTTTTTTTTAAGGGATACCATGTTTTGCAAAAGTGTGTTAATGATGGGATCATTTTTGGTATTGTAAGATGGAGGGGAGTAAGGTGGAGTGGTGTATGTTTGCAGAGGGCAAGTGAATTGTAGGTTTGTAAGGGGAGATGATTGAGGATATACAAGATTTGAATGCAGAAGGCTAGAAAGATTCCCAACGGAAATACCTAAGGAAGTGTTCACATGGCTAGTAGGTTGAATGGTTGTGGTAACATGAGTACTAGTGTATGTAGGAATAGAGATGGGTATTGTAGAAGGAGGGATTAAAGTTCCACCTTGGCTTTGAGTATACCCCAAATATTGAGTACAACTAGTCATGGTAGGGATGGTATTGTTAAAATCATGCACATTGGTTGTAGGTAAGGAAGTCATTGGAAATGAGGTATGCATGTTGTTATCCATAGGGGGTTGATTATCAACACTATTATAAAGAAAGTTAGAAAACCCAAGATCCATAGCGAATGGTGTATCACGGGATGACATGAGTCTCAAACTATGTCTCACAACAGTATTGTTAATAGGACACCAAGTTGTAAAGCTCATACAAGTTTTATAAACTCAATGCCAATTCAAAATGGAAAAAGGGTAAAGTGCAATGTAATGACCTAGAATGCTATATGAAAATACAATTTTCAAATTCTAAACGAGGTGATTTTTTTATTATACTATGCAAAAATATAAAAATGAAGTCTTGTAAATACAATTTTGAAATCACGCAATGCACTAATTTTATCAAATTAAGCTAGATATAATCAAATTAATGAAACAAAAATTTTGCAAACAAAAACAAAAAATTGAAAACATCAATCAGGAATGCAAAAATGAATATTATTATGCCCAAAAAATTAGAATGTGACCCTGATTAGGGACTCATTCACCTAGGGAAAATGGGTCCTAGGTGAGGGTTTTGAAACAAATTTTTATAGATTTTTGAGTGATTTTCAGTAATTTATAGATTCTAGTTTGTTACAGCAATTTTTAGTTTCAATTTTTTGTGAATTCAATGTGGAATGCAAGTGAAAAATGTGACAAAATGAAAACCTAGAAAACCTAATTTGATATGAAATTTGTTTCAATTTTTAAATGCAATTTAATATGATGTAATGCTATGCAATATGACTATTTTTTTTGTATTTTTTCAGATTTAAAGAATCCAAAAATATGCCATCCTAAAACCCTTAAATGAAATGCAAATACAAGACAGCCTAAATGAGACCTAATTTAATGCAAAGAGATACAAATGAATGCAAGATCTAAATCTAGGATGAAAGAGGGCTCTAAAATTAAAAAATGCAATGATCAAACTCAGGTTTTCCAAATTAAAACAAAGAAAAATAGGAGGGTGTGTTGTTGTGGGTACAAAGGACCTATTTACTTATTTCATTCAAAATTCAAGATACAAAGTGTAAATGAAGAACAATAGACAAATATGATAGAAACGGTAATCAAAAGGAAGATCTGGAAAGGGGAAAAAATGTGTACCTTTCACCAAAAGTCTCCTTTTGAAGTTCACTGAGGACTCATTCACCCTATAGTGAATGGGTCTTGGCTAGGGTTTTTGGAAAATTCTTTATATGTTCTCTTCTGCTCAATTTGTACTCCCTGATTCTAGGTGTTCACTGTCAGACATCAGAAAATAAAATCTATAGAGGGGTTTTCATGATTTGACAACTTTTTTTACAACTTTGCAACTTTCTTCAAATTTTCTCTTAAAATGATCTTCAACCTAAAATATGCAATCACGCATCAAAGAGAGAAAAATTGTTGTTTGTTAGGGAATGGGGGTTTTCCTTGGTCAAAACCCATTTTGGTAATTAAACCTTGTAATGAAATGAAACATGAAAGAAGGAATGATGAATGAACAACAATATGTAACAACTCACCAAACCTTATTAAAAACCTTGGATAAAAAATATGCAAACTTACATGAAGAGGCTTCAATGAATGCAGATCTTGATCATGAAACTTGATTAGAGATAATGCCTTGAATATGATTGAATTAATCTTGAACAATACATCAACATATTAGCTTAAACAAAGCGCATGATGCAATAAATCATTTAAAAGATGAAATGAATCTTGATTGTTGCAATAATATTTTATAACTTTTCCCTCAAATTCCTAAAAAATTCTCTTGAATGCTCTCTTGATCATAAAATTTCTATTAGTACTTGAAAAATTGAAAGTATTAGATCGTAGGATGAAACATGGTGAAATGATGCCTTTTTTATATGTATCTTAAGATTAATTCCCAAAATTCAAATATCACAAGCCGACATTGAATTATAGATTTGAAATCATTAAAATACTACCAAAAACATATTCAAAAAAGAGGTCTTAGGTCTAAGTGAGGACCCATTCTCCATAGGGTGAATTTTTCCTAGGCCACTTACCGAGGACACACAATGGTCAATGTTAAACATTATGCTAAATTAGGGTCCTAGGTCTAAGTGAGGACCCATTCGCTCTATGGAAAATGGGTCCTAGGTTACTTACCTAGGACGCACATCTACCAAATTTAAGTGGTGTGTATTGGTATTTAAGAATGTTGAGTTTTATCCCTTGGAAATTGCATTTAATTAGGCTTGGATTTGAATTAAAGGGGCCAATTAAGGTAAATTAACCTCAATCAATGAATAAATCCCTAGCTTAATTTGAAAGTGTAAAGGTACACCTTACAACATCAAAAACAAGGCACAATTAATTCCATTTAATTTAAAAGGGCCCTAAAGTTAATGTGAATATAAAAAATATATTACAAAACCAAATTAAGGCATAATTAAGCTCATGTTATTGTTAATTAGTCCAAAATTAAGTGTGAAAAAGGGATACTTTTTCCTACACTACACATAACTATACAAGACTTTAAGAGATATCATTCTTGTTAATTCACTAATGCAAAAAATAACTACAACTCTTATTTCTTCATTTGGTGTATCATATGCTCAAGATTAACCAAAAACATCACAACTAGAGCTACAAAAAAATCATCTTTGTAGAATCAAGCTAATCTATCTTGAATAAACTGTAATTAGGAAAAAATTTAGAATATTGCAATCAGCATAAAACTAATTCCCTAATCAACAATAGAGCACAATGAAAACAAGAAGCAAATAAACATGAAACAATATCACCTAGTCTTCAAGCTTCCATTGGTTGACCTCCATTGGCCTTCTCCATCTTGCTGAAAAATTGTATAATTGCCTTCAGAATTGAAGTGCAACTATAACCCATGCCAAAGACAAGCAAAATATTGAAGTAATATGATTGCTCAAGTACTCAAAATCTCTCAAGCATATTGTGTATAATTCTTGTGTGTGTGTGTGTCTAAAATGCCTTGAAAGAGGGCATTTTAAAGAATTTCAAATTGAGAATGGATGGTTAGGATTAAAAGTTGGTGAAACCCTGAGATCAAAGTCCAAGAATCAATGTCATAAGGAGGATTAGGTTTAGGGAAACATTAGGTCAAAGTTAGGGAAATCCTTGAAATGAAGGGTTGAGATTTAGTTGGAGACAATCAAATCAATGGTGGAGAAAAATGGGTAGTTTTTAATTTATGGAGGAATGTTGACTTATGAATTAAATGATGGTTTAATTCATAAATGGGAATGAGACAAAAAACAATAAATAATTGTTTTAATTATTTATTTGGTGGGATGGAAAGTGGAATAAATAAAAAAATAGGCAGTTGGAATAATATAAATTATTTAATTTATGGTGGAATGTTGACTTATGAATTAAATAATGGTTTAATTCATAAATGGCAATGAGACAAAAGACAATATTTATAATTATTTATTTGGTGGGATGGAAAGTGAGATAAATAAAAAAATTGGTAGTTGGAATAATATAAATTATTTAATTTATGGTGGAATGTTGACTTATGAATTAAATAATGGTTTAATTCATAAATGGTAATAAGACAAAAAACAATATTTATAATTATTTATTTGGTGGGATGGAAAGTGGGATAAATAAAAAAATAGGTAGTTGGAATAATATAAATTATTTAATTTATGGTGGAATGTTGACTTATAAATTAAATAATGGTTTACTTCATAAATGGCAATGACACAAAGATAATAAATAATTGTTTTAATTATTTATTTGGTGGAATAGAAAGTGGGTTAAATAAATAGTCATGTTATTAAATAATTGAAGGATAAATGGTCATATTTTTAAATAATTGAAGGATAAATGGTCATATTTTTAAATAATTAATGATAATAAGGATTAATTAGTGACGTATTTAAACAAATAAATATAATTTATTTATTTAAATAATCCTAGAGGAGTAACTATGACGTTAGGATGTAATTAAATAATTGAATTATGTGAGGGAGAAGCATGGCCATTGTAAAAAGTATGGTTTGCAAGTTGAGGCCATTTTTATGTGTCTACATAAACAATTCCCCATTATTTTCAAAATTCAAATTAACTCATCCTTTAATTGAGGCAGGTGTTCAAGTCTCTTGCTTGCAATAAACTTCTCTTCCAATTCAAATGTTATTATTAACAAGAAGGTGAATACCAATTTATAAATTTTATTCTATAACAATGGTGTGGAGTGATGAAATCAACACAAGCAATTGTTGAAAAAATTCTATGCAACTGAAGAATATGCAATAAGGGTTAACTTAATAGGTAACAAGCTAGCAAGATCACTAGCTCTAACACCACTATGATAACCACCCTATTTTTTTGGAAAAAACATTGCAATTAAAAATATATTGCAAAGCAATATATGCTCCACTTTCTAATCACCTAATTCCAAGGATGGGTAAGGTGAGAGAATACAGTGAAAGGATCGATATAACAAGTAAGTTGTAGCAGATGAGATGAAGGACTAGGTAGCAAGCCAACCTCTACCACTTATTTAGTGGAGTGTACATAAAATAATAGAATCAAATACACTTCACACTTATTCAGTAGAGTGTTTAGAACAAGTAATAATAACATCTCCACTTATTCAATGGGAAGGTAAATTATAATGAGACCACTTATTTAGTGGGAATACATACAAAGCAACCACTTATTCAATGGGGTGAGTACATGTTGGGAAAAATTGTCTCAACCTTGCAAATTACATAAAGTACAATTGATACATCAGTAATGGGGGGCACAGGGGGGTTCCCCCCTATGAGGGGCCCATGGGGATCATCCCACCGATGGGGGGTTCAAGGTCCACGTACCTCAATGAGGGCTCGGGAGCAGTTCCCCCAAAAGGGAGATTTTATTTATATTTTATTATTGTAAATTTGGACCATTCATCATTAGGTCTTAAATATGATGGTCAATATTTTATTAGCTTGACTTTCCCTAGAAGGAAACCCTATTTTATAAGGGCATTATATTACAACTATGTATTGTGATGTATTCTAAAAGTTTGATAGAGGTCATGTTCCCTATGGATATCTAGTTGGTGACACTCCTGTGAAAATATTTCTCTACAAGTATATTGCAATCTTTGTGATGTCTAAATAATATATTGGGTGGCTTTTGGAGTGTGGGGTTTTTCTCCTAAAAGGGTTTTCCCCATCTACATCACTATTTTATGGTATGTAGGATATTTATGTTTATTTATGCTTAAGTTTTTGTAACTATTAAAGATTTATAAAAGTCTTGAAATCTCAAGATTAGCATAGGAAGTTATTTAGGAAGTTGTTCTACTACCTTAGCTTCCTTACAAGTGGTATTAGAGCTTGATCACCTTTGGTTTCAGTTGTGGGTTGTTGGGTTTTTTGAACTAATCCAGATTTGTGTGGGAGCTTGTGCAAAAGATACTTCGTGATCTTGTTGCAAGAGTTTTTAGATGGCAAGTTCATCAGGAAGAATAGAGGTGGATAAATTTTCTAAAAATAATTTTTAAATGTGGAAGTTGAAGATGGAGGATTTGATGATAGATCGAGATCTGTGGGATGCTATTGATAAGAAGTTTTCAAGGCCTATAAATCCTACTTTCGCTACTCAATATGATGTTATGGATCGTAACGCCAAGGGTCTAATCAGATTGTGCTTGTGCTTGACAGACTCTATTTTAATCAATTTCCATGAAAATACCTTTGCACATAAATTATGGAAGAAGCTTGGTGAGATGTATCAAGCGAAATCTTTAGTGAACAAGATTTTCTTGCAGAAGAAATTGCATTCCTTAAGTATGGAAGAGGGTGGATGAATTACATATCACTTGGAAGCATTCAATATGTAGGTGGCTCAGTTGGCATCAGTTGGTGTCAAAATGGATGAGGAGGAGATATGTTAGATCTTGCTTTCTTCTTTTCTTGATTCATGGAATTCTCTTGTTATGGCTATTGGGAGTGCTTTTGTTATATTGAAGACTAAAGATGTGGTGGGTCCTTTTCTTTATGAAGAGATGAGGAGGAAGGTATCCATTAGTGCCAAGGAGGCCCTAAATGTTCATGGAAGACGTAAAGAAAAAGGAAAGAAGAATGAGTATCATGATAAATCAAAGTCAAAGGGGAGATCTAAATCTCCTGGAAAGTCCAAAGTTACTTGTTGGAACTATGGTAAGCTTGGAAATATTTGTAAGGAGTACAAGGAAGAAAAGAAGAAAATTGATTTTGATTCTGATCCAAGAAGGAAGATGATGATGCATTCATTGTAGCTTTCATAACTCGTGCAGGTAATGATGCATGATTAATTAACTCAGGTGCATCTTTCCATATGACCTTTAATAGAGATTGGTTTTATGAATATGAAGAATTTGATGGAGGCAAGTGTACTTTGGTAATGATTCTTATTTAAATATTGTTTTCATGGTAAAATTAGAATCATGTTTCCTGATGGTAGAATAAAAAGGATTAATGGTGTGTTGCATATCCTTGGATTGGCTCAAAAAAAAATATCTATGAGCAAACTAATAGATGTAGGTGTGCAGGTAGTATCTTCTGATGCAGGACGTAAGATGGTTAGAGGTGCTATGGTGATTGCAAGAGGTGTCAGATATGACACATTGTATAAACTTGATGCATGCACTATTGAGTGCAATAGTACTTCTATAAAAAAGCATGTCTATGAAAGAGGTGAGGTTTTCATCTTCAACAGATGGTCATGGATTTTGGGTACCCAACAATGCTCTTTCTTCTAAATCAAAGTTACTTGTAGAGAAAACTATGTAATGGCACCAGAGACTTGGCCATATTGGAGAAAAGGTTCTAAGGACCTTGAAATTTAAAAAATTTGTTGAAGGGTTGTCTAATTGTAATATTGAATTTTATTTTTGTGATCATTAAATTTATGGAAAAAAAAAACATGTTCAATTTTACTAAGCTCTCATAAATCTTATGGTATATTGGATTTTATTCATTTTGATGTTTTAGGTCCTGTAGATATTCCTTCAATTGGTAAATCCACATATTATATTTTATTTATTGATGATTATAGTAGAAGGATGTGAGCATACTTTCTAAAGAGTAAATCTAAAGTTTTTATTTGATTTAAAGAGTTTAAAGCAATGGTTGAGTTGTAGACTAGAAAGAAAATAAAAAAATTTAGGTTTCATAATGGTGGTGAATTTTACTTTAATGATTTTCATAGATTTCGTAAAGATTGTGATATTCATAGACAAAAGACAACTCTGTATTCCCCACAGTAGAATGGAGTTGTAGAAAGAATGAATAGGACATTGATGGAGAAGGCTAGCTTATGTTAAGTGGTGCTAGTCTAGAAAAAAGGTTTTAGGCTGAAGTTGTTGTCACTTCTTGTTACCCAATTAATGGATCTACATCAGCTCTTATTTATAAGACACCTATAGAGGCATGGTCGGGTCACAAGCCTTCATTAAGACATGTTTGATTTTTTGGTTACGAGTAATATGCACATGTGCTAAAGGAGAAGTGAACAAAGTTGGAAACACAATGCTATGAAATATATCTTCATCGAATATAGTTATGGTGTGAAAGGATACAAGCTTTAGGATCCTATTTCACAAAAAATAATACATAGTAAAAGTGTAATTTATAGAGAAACTAAGCCTTCTTCTGTTACATTACAGCTAGAACAAAATAAATATGAAGATGTGATTCAATTTTCTTCTACACCTGAGAAAGTTGAATCGAGGCCTATGAATAGAAAAGAAGTTGAGGAGAGCTCATCTAGCTCTAAATATTTAGAATAGGAGGAAGAACCTCTAACTTAGCTTGGTCATAGACCTACTAGGCATAGACAACCACTTGAAAGGTATTCACTTGATGATTGGAGATTTATTTTTTCTTGGAATACTAACATGCATGAACCTAGATCGATAGAAGATGCATTAGGTATGAACGATGAAAAATCATGGAAGATTGCTATGGTTGAACAAATGACAGCTTTAAAAAAGAATGATTCATGGATCTTGTACCATTTCCTGAAGGATGAAGAATCATTGGTTGCAAATGGGTGTTCAAGAAAAATATTGGTTCAAATGGAGGTATTGAGAAGTACAAAGTGAGGTTGGTTGCAAAAGGTTACTCTCAAATTGAGTGTGTTGATTATGGTGATATATTTTGCAAAAATGGCATCCATTAGATTTTTCTTTCTATTGTTGTTACTTATGATTTAGAGTTTGAGAAAATGGATGTGAAAACTACTTTCCTTCATGGTGACTTGGAGGAGGATATTTATAAGACACAACTAGAGCACTATATGGTGAAAGGTAAAAGTAAATTGGTTTTCAAATTGAAGAAATCTTTGTATGGCCTAGAACAGAGTCCTAGGATGTTGTACCAAAAATTTGATATATATGTGTTGAGTTTGGGATTTAAGCTTTTTAAATCATATCATTGTGTCTATTATAAAAATGACTGTGATTGTTTCCTATTTGTTGTATTATATGATATTTTATTTATTGGTAAAGGGAAAGGTATGATTTCAAAACTAAAATCTCAACTTGGTGTTAAATTTGAAATGGAAGATCTTGGTGTAGTTATGCACATTCTTAGGATGGAAATTAGAAGACATAGAGTGAACAGAAAGTTATGGCTTGTCCAAATTTAGTATTTCAATTCAATTTTATAGAGGTTTGATATGCAATATTGTAGAGCATTGTTTGTTCCTATTTCAACTAGAAGAAAGTTATCTATTTTAGATTGTCCAACATCCCTATCAGAGATGGAAGAAATGAGAAAAGTGCCTTATCAAAGTGCAATTGGAAGTTTGATGTATGCTATGGTTTGTACTAGACCATACATTTCCCAAGCAGTGAGATTTCTTTCCAGACATATGCCTAATCCTGGTAGAGTTTATTGTGGTGCAATTAAAAGAGTCTTCATATATTTGTATGGTACCTCAGAGTATTCCTTGTGTTATCATAGTAATATAACTGAAGATGAGATTTCCCTTGATATTCATGGTTATGTGGATTCATGCTAGGTTGGTAATGTTGGTAGCAGATGATCCATCAACGCTTATATGTTTACTTTATTTGGTGATACAATTAGTTGGATGAGTAAGCAACAGGCTATGATTGTTTTATCCACTACTAAAGCTAAGTATATGACAACTCCGTATGCTTGTAAAGAATCCATTTCGATTAAGAGACTATGTTCAAATATTGGAATAAAACAAGGTGTAGTGATAATTTATTGTGATAGTCAGAGTCTAATGTGTCTAGCAAAGAACTTGGCATTTCATACCAGGACCAAGCACATTGATGTACAATATCATTTTGTTAGAGATATGGTCAAAGATGGTAGGTGAAGTTGGTTAAGGTAGAGACTTTGATGAATTTTTTTAATTCTTTAACTAAGCCTATGAGCATAGATAAGTTTATATGGTGTTCGAAGACTACAGTCCTTTTGGCCCTTAACAATTAAGAGATTTGATGTTTATACGCTCCCGATGCTCTTACAAGGTGTTCGATAAGGGATATTTTTTTGGAAAATGTGTCTCAAATTTGAAAATTGTATAAGGTACTATTGATACATCGGTGATGGTGGCATGGGGGGTTTCCCCACCATGAGGAGTCAAGGGAATCATCCCTCCAATGGGGACTCGGGGACTGCACACCTCAACGACGACTTGAGGGTAGCACCCCTAAAAGGAAATTTATATTTATATTTTATTATTGTAAATTTGGATTGTTCATCATTAGGTCTTAAATATGACGACTGATATTTTATTATCTTGACTTTTCCTAGAAGGGAACCCTATTTTAAAAGGGAATTGTATTATGGTTGTGTATTGCACGATGTATTTTGAGAGTCTGATAGCAGTCATGTTGCTTGTAGATCTTTGGTTGGTGATACTCCTATGAGAAGCTTGCTCTACAAGTATATTTTAATCTTTGTGATTTTTGAATAATATATTGGGCAGCTTTTGTAGTGTGGGGTTTTTCTCCTGAAAGGGTTTTCCCCATATAAATCACTAGGTTGTGGTATGCAAGATATTTATATTTATTTTTGCTTAAATTTCTATAACTATTACAGATTTATAAAAGTTTTGTATTATCCTCCTCTCAAGATCAGTGTAGGAATGTGCTTTTCTACCTTAGCTTCCTTACAGTACATGATTCAAATAAGCTTACTAAATAACTAGCAATACTACTTTCCACTGTTTACAATGTTAGTTCATGAGAAACAATATCAAATAATGATGTATATGTTGTAAGTAAAGTGTTGATTAAGGTAAATCTTGTTGATATAAGTGTTGGTACAAAAACAACTCGTTGTTACACCTCACAATAGTGCCAAATAACATGCACCTAATCACCTAGCTATGAAATGGTGATATGATACCTTGAATAGATGAATAGGAGAGTTGGTGCAAGTCTAAAATTACACTAAATCATGTTACAACAGGTTTGTATAGCTAGGATACTTTCCCAAAAATCTCATACAACTTGTCCACACACACCCAACATGAACAAGGACCAAAACACCACTTCAAATCATACCTAAACTTCACCCAATCTCATTGGAACAAACTAGTAATTGAGTTTCAAACCTATACAAGTATGTTATAACATTTAAAATGTAAAACAAAAAGACCATGACATAATCTAACCCCTTTTGAGAAAGCTAATATCAAAGGTGCAAGCCATTTAAACTTGTGTAAACCACCTTTAAAGATCAAGGTTCCACCTTTTATGATGAAAAAGGTATAAAAAATAAATTTCTTCACTATATGAGTTTAAATTCCCCTTCTTATAGGCAAGGCTAGCATGTGGTATGACCTTAAAGACTAAAATATTCCTCTTATATGATGTATGGCCTAACAATGAGGAGTAATGGCGACCAAATAGCCACTAAAAAATACATCAAAAAACCTCCTTATACTTGCATCTCAAGTTGGTATGGCTTGTCATGGAGATGTACAATTTAACTAATCATAAAAACTCCTCAAATCACCCAAAGTATCTTCAACAATCTCAATACAAACCCAATAAAAAACTTGTAACATTAAAACGCTACAAAAATATTCACATTTGTAAACCCAAAATTGAAACTTCAATTTGTAGCACAAATATAATCCCTAGATGGAATTATATAGACTAACTAGGGGGGTTTTCATGTCCTCGAAACTAGTTAATTCACGAGGGTTTTTGTCCTCGAGAATATTTGGAAGAGCTCAAACTTTAATCTAGTAGCATAACAATATCATATTTTCAAGTCTCCTTCAAAATGAGGTCCAACACTTCCTTATATAGGTTTTGGAGGAAAAATATCTAATTTCAAATTATAATAACTCCTTTATCACTAAAAAAAAACTTTTTGAAATATAAATATCATTTTATGTGCAAAGTACCCCTTATCTCTCCTTGTGTCCACTTTCAAAATAGTTAATCATCTTTTTAAAAGATATTTCACTTATGCAATCACTTATACAAAATATAACATTAGAAACTTAAATGAACATTTAATTTATTTAATCAAGTTGTAGGAAGCACTGGAACAACATCAAAATCAAATTGTGATCACATTGGGATGATACTAAAGATGTAGGATGATTATCAAAGCCAATTGAGTGACTTAATACAATAGACTGCTTCTCCAAGAAGTTTTGAGAAGCCACCAAAAGTCAAAAATCACTTCTAAAAGTGGCATAATGATCCACATTGCTTACTAATTTCTTTTTTAAGAACCAAAGTCACTACTAACCAAATGAGAGAACTCCAAGAAGTTTGGATTTATCCCCAACTCACCAAGAAGCTTAGGGAAAACTAAAAAATTGAGCTAAATTCTCACAAATCAATTCTTCTCAAAATGGGAACATTATAATCACACACCCAAAGAATGATCAATTTGAGTTTAAAATGAATATATATAGCCTTAAAAATATGAAGAATTCAAAATAAATTAAAGAAATGAAGAGACAAAAGAAATTGAAATATTATGGGATGTATTTCAGAGCACAAGAAAAACCACCTCCTTTAGTAGGGGGATTTCAAAACCACCTTGATTGTTTCAAAGCCATTATTGAAAGTTGTGAAAATATTGGTTTTGATAAAAAAAAAATCTTCCAACTTTTGGAAGCCCTTTTCATTTGAACTCTAAACATGGTGCTTTTCTTAAATTTGCATAATTTTTTTAGAGGAATCAAAATATGTAGTAATATTCAGATTTTGGTGGCTTGTAAGACTTGATTTTGGACCTACAACAAAATGTATTCACTTTTTCATGGAGTATAGAAGGAAATTTGATCCTTTTATGAATCACGCCTCCTTGACATAGAGGCATTTTATCCCCAAAATTTATAGATATTTAATGAGAGAGAAAGGATGAACCCCTCAACTTATGACACATTTTCCACCTTGCCTTGCTCCAAAAAATAAGTATTAGCCAAAATATAGAAGACATTTTTGTCCAACTACTTGTGTGATGTAGTGATAAAGTGCTTGAACATGAAGAAACTTGAACATTAGTTTCTCCAAGGGGACAATCCATGTGTTTCACTCATCATCTTCTCATGAAGATTTATGACCTCTCTAGACTGGTTTTTTCCTACATGAGCAAACATAAAGTTCTTTCCACCCTTGATGAGATAGCACTTTTTTTCCCTTTTCTAATACATCACTTTTCATTTATAGATGTAGAGGCTCCCAAACACAACACCACATCCACACAAAGGAGCAATAACTACAACAACTTCATAAACAAACTTGGAACCAACAACAAACATCATTGTACATTGCCTACTCTCATTCACATTAGCACCTTCTTAGATCCAACCCAAAGCATAAAGCATGGGGTGTAGATAATTTTCTAGGTCGATTATTTTAACCAAATCTTAGTAAATTAAATTATCTTGAGAAAAAGAATAAAAAATTATATCAATATTAACACCCTTAACTTTAATTTTTATGTTAACCAATACTTTTTGAGCTAGAAAACTAACTTTATTAGTAGTGCAAGTGATTCTAGAATCCAAATTAGAAGTGAATTCAATTTATTTAACCTCTTTATTCTTTTTAATCGTGATACTAGAGTTTTTATTACCATTCTTACTTTGCTTATGAGGCATTTTATTTAGATGCACCATCTAAGAAGAGGACTTCAAATGACCATCATTACCACAATGATCAAAATGTGCAGATTTCTTTTTGGTATTCATGGATTTTTCCTTCTTAATCTCAACCTTGTAAAGGATGGAGTATTATCTACTTAAAGATAGTGAGCATGGGTGAATGCATCATATATGTTCATCCATGCTTTTGAATATGGCTATGAAGGACTCCAATATAATTAATAAATACCTCCTCATCTTGCACATTTTTCAACATTTGTACAACCCTTCTATGAAATTCACTAGTTTACTCATATGCATGTTGCCCCTCTTTCTATTTCAAAAATTTTCATTCCATACATTTTCCCTCTTTGTGGAAAATGGGGAAAAAAATCATAATCAATTACTTAAATTGATCCCATGAACCAATTGGAACCTACTTTCACAAAGCCATCGAATTTAAGAGACTCTCAAACCAAGTTAAAGGATGCTTTGTTAATCTCAACATAGAATAGAATATATTTTGTTGTAAAGTAAGATAATTCATGATAATGTATAACCTTCAAGTGTGCCAACCAATGGTCAAGTTACTCTGCATCTACATTTCCTTCAAATGATGAAATATCAATCTTAGGCTCTACTTCAAATAAAGGTTTTCTTGGAAAATTATCCTCACCCTTTTATGACCCCTTTTCTTCATTAAAATAGGATTTGTATTTATCCAACCTTTCCATGAGTGTATCCATTAGGCTCTTCATGGTTTCCATTGATTCAAAAATACTTTATATGCCAGCTTCTATCTTAAGGATTGTTGCTTTAGGATTTAAATAATCTTCTTATCTTACCATGCTTGTCAACTTACTTCACTCCCCATGGGATTCAATGTCTTTTTACAAATTCAATATTCATCCACTTTGTAAGAGCCTCTATAATGTCTAATTATCTTTGTGCTACTAGGTAGAAACACAAATTAAAGGGTGGATTCCTAATTGAACAGTTCATCATTCACAAGAGGTTAAATTTAATTATCAACTAGGGACTCGTAAACTTTATACAGTGTTGGAACAATCTATGCATTTATGGATCCTAGGCACATCCTATATCAATGGAGTATAATCAATTACACATGTACAAAATATTGCAAAAGCTAGAAAATGAAATAAATTGCTAATTCATAAAATAGGGAAAACAAATATAAATTGTTACCTTATGCTACAATACCTATCAATTAAGACTATAACTGTCAACTATTAAAACTAAACTAAAATATCTTAACCTAACTAGTTCCTATAGAGTATGAAACCAACATGAAGCTACAAAATCATATTCAAAACTACAAAATCACATTCATGAATTACAATACATGTATATAACTAGAAACTACTTAACTAATTTCAGCAATACATCATTTAATCTAACAACAAAAAATGAAGTGGATTAGTAGTACCTCAAGTGGCCCTTTCTTGAGTTGTTGTTTCCATAGAATATGTCAAGCACTCACTACTTAATCAACAAATCATGATATCAAACTAATTTCTTTTATTGCATATAAACATTGAACTCTTACATACAATCCAACAAGAATTTGTTGAATATTTCTTATTCAATAACACATATCTATTGTTGTAACTAGTAACAGATAAAAAATAACTTATCATCTTGATTAAAAAACAACTAAAAAATCTGGATGAACAACTAGATTGACTCCTCAATAACAATTCTCACTATATAGGGATTATGAGGAGTTTTATTCTTCTAGGACTAATAACAAACTCATAAAGTATTTATCCACTCTCCCTCAAAGATAGGGAGATGACTTAGTATTTAAAACAAAAATAATAATTATGAAATAGGACTGGAGAAACCAATTTATAACTCTATGCCTAATGATTAACTACTATGACAGTGACATGTTACTAAGAATAGATACGTCATAAATTAATCCGGCTGAGATTAGACTCCTCTTCCTAGTGATCTTATTCGATGAATAAAAGTATGATTTAGTGACTCGTGATTGATCATTAAACTATCACCTTCATTCTCTTTTGGAAGTGACACTTGGTCTATTTTTACTCCTTCGTACCCATTTTTAGTCCTTATGTTGTTGGTTGGAAAACTTGTTGTTGCAGGTTAACAACTTGTTTCTCTATAATATGTTAGTTTCATTCCTAAGGGATCCACATTATTAACAATCATAATTTATATATATAATCATACTAAACTCCATATACATTCATGCATTCACACATGCATATATCAATATATCATATTTCTATTTCCACATACTTGAAACTACTTAAAAGTGTATGAAAGGCATATAAAATATATATAAGGTCTTGGGAATGTCTATGAAACTTAGCAGATGAAATGATAAAAACATAAAATAGTAAACAAAAACTAACCATTAATTGAGCAAATAATTTCCCCCCAACTAAGATATTCCTTGTCCTCAAGAATTTTTAAGGTTGAAGGTTATATTGTAGGGCCATCTATCTAAAATCTACCACACAATCCACTCCTTTGCCCTGTTTCAAGTAGTAACCTTTTTTATCTGAGAGCTTTGCCAACATTTTATTTTCTATTGCTTCTTATTCCCTTCATTTCATCCCTTTCCAATTTTGTATAGGGAATAGGAAGATAGGAGAATGGAAAGTAAGTGGCAACCAAGAAACTCCATTTCTGTAGGTAATTGAAATGTACTTATGTGATTGTAATGTTGCAAAATTGCACCTAGGGGAAATTTCACATCTTAGCACTTTTCCTAGCATTTATTAAACCTAAACGCATTTATGAAAAAAACCTCATGGGTTGGAATTTCATGATTCCAACTTCATGTGGTCCAATGGTGAATCAATAGCAATCCGTTAACCCATTTCCCGAGGACTAGCATTTTGGACACTTGCACGGTGCACTAGCATCCTAGCAGTTTTCCAAGATTGAAATGGGGAATCTGAATCCTAGCTCTTGACACGTGTCTTTGTAGTCAAGATCTTGGGTGTAATGGCTCTTTTTGCCCTTTCATGCAACAAAACCCCTCTTTTCTCTCATTTTGGGGGTTCTCTCATTCATTCAAGGCTCTCTCCTCAACTTCACTTCACTTCTCAACTCCTTCTACTCTTGGCAATAACACTTCTACAAGTGAAGCTCTATCGAACTGAGGTCCCTCCAAAAGCCAAAGCTCTCTAGCAAGCATTCAAAGGTGTGTCCATGTGTTCAAGAGGGGTCAAGGCCTGTTGGTAACGCTCTCTCTCTCTTTCTATTTGTGAATAGATTAGATCTCTTTGTTCATTTACTATTTGGTGGTGTGGGTTCTTCTTCCCAAGGTGGATTGCTTTCACCACTTCTTCTTTTTTCCATTTCTGCTACCCCTCTATCTATCTGGACTATCCATGGAGGTGGGAAACACCAAAGTGGGGCTCTGGGGTTTGACCATGGCAAGCCTCAAAATAGCCCCAAAATTTTTCCTCATCCATCTTTTGTGCAAGTTGCTAAAGTGGATCTTGGAAGAAGGATTTAAATGATTGATTATTTGTAAGCTCCCTCTTAGCTCTCCTTGTGTTTTCTTTCAAGCTTCTATCTTCTAACTTTTCATTCTATTGGACATAATTTTGATATGGGTTAGATAGTGAAGCTTTGGTCGGCCCATTTACATTTTGATATCTCCATTGCAGGATTCCAATGCATCTTTTGACTCCAACAACATGCTGGCATCCCCGATTCTTGCTATAGTCTTTTGGTTGAGAGCTCTCCTCCCTGGAGGCAGAAAATAAAAGCTTACTCTCAAGTTTTGAAGCAATATTTTATTATAATTAATCTAGATATACTTTCTTTGCAATTTCTTTATTTAGCTAGTTTGAGGTGGTTAAGGGTAGTTCACTCCCTAGGATTCTCTTTAGAACAAGGAGACTCGTGAGTAGTGAATCCCCCTTATCTCACATTTTGGTGAATCCAATGTGAAACATGTCGGATCTGTTTCTGCAATGTTTTAATGTTTATGATAATGCTTTATCTAAGGAATATTTTGATATGTTGGATGAATCTCTAGATGATTTCTTAGAAGAATCTTCCTCTACCCATAGATCTTCCAAGCAAACTTCTTCACAAGTTGAAGAGTCTGAGTATTGTGGTGGTTTTGGCTCTCCAAGCCCTAGAAACCCATTATTTACTTGACTCTAGCTAGTCCCTCTCCTAAGAGGATTCATTTTATTTGTGAAATTTCATATCACGATGATTCATTGAATTTATATTTGAGGTTTGTAAAAGCTATAGACTGTGCTTCTTATAATGTTATTGGGTACACATATAATACAAGAAGAAACAAACAAAATTTAGATCAAAAACCTTTTATTCCTAAACCTCAACCTACTCAAATTCCTACTTCTTTATCACCCTATCAACTGAGTCTTCCTTCAGCACATAAACCAATGACTAAAGCACCTGGTGATTATGATCTTTTCAAGCAACTTCACATTACTCCGGCTAAGATCTCACTTTGCCCAGATCTGCTTCAAACCACTCTTGTTTATCAAGGTATGCTTTAGGAAGCCTTGCAGAAGATCCTCTTGCCTAACTCCATGAGCTTGATGAATGTTAATGCATTGATGGCCCATATTCATGCAGATTTGTTGAATATCATGTTCTATCTGAAGGAACTCCCGCCTCTGGATGTGTAGAAGAAAGCAGATCCTTTGATGATTATAGTTAATGTTAATACTATTAGTATCAAGTGTACCCTTGTTGACACTGGTTTGGATCTCAAATTTTGTGGTATAGATCTACTACCCAAGGTTAAAGTTGATTCTTCTTTTTTAGCTACTCCTTTATATATTTGTGGGTTTGATAATGTTGGGCAATAAGCTCTAGGCATGATCATCTTGCCTCCCTGTTACCATACCCACCTTGGTTTATGTGATGTCTAGCCCCTTACCTTATAATATTCTTTTGGGGAGACTCTAGATTCATGTTATGGGTGCTGTAACTTCCATTCTACATCATTCTCTAAAGTTTGTTGCAAATAATCAAGTAGTCACAATCAAAGCTGAACCAGAAGCTATTCACCAAGTTGTGAACTAGCGGCTACTATTCAAGCTTCAGTTGTCTCCACTCTCAAAAATTATATCCCATCCCTAACTTCTGATGTGATGGCATGTTCCTTGGAAATACCCTCTGTCGAGGTTGTCCCTAAAGTGAACACTACTAAAGAAAAACCACCTAAAGCAAAAATTCCTAAGTCCTCCCCATCTACTTCTTCTTCTGAATCTAATGCATTTCTTAGTGATGATTGGGGATCCTTGGAGTCTCTAAGTTCTTTATTGGGGAATACAAAGTGAATATGGGCCCGCTCATCTAAAAGTTCCAATAACCTCGAATGCCTCTGATGAAGCAGATAACACTTTCATTGAGCAGGAAAGTTATGATCATATTTAGGAGACCAGTCGTTCCCCTACTTAGGATAGTCCTATTCTTAATAAGGAGGTTAATGTTTGTGAATAAAGTAAATGAGACGATTGTGCTCTTGTAGATGCATTCAATGTCCACTGGTGGAATGATGCTCTCTACGTGGAACCACCACCTTCTATGTTTTGCAAAAATGCTATGGTTTTGGATATGGACTCACTTCTCAATACGGCTATGGGAGAAAAGGCCTTAGATGTATTGAGAAAGGGATCCAAGTCCCTTTCCATTTTAAGCCTCATAAGCACTATCTAGGTTTGGGATGCTCTACTGAAAAATCTAAGTAGAAACCTTGGTGGAGTGTTAACATGATTTCGCTTGAACCTCTCAATTTGGTCCATCCTAAATTGATAGACGATGGGGCATAGGAAAAAGAAGTCCCCATAGATGTTTTCTCTTCTGATGAAGCACTTGAAGAATTGTTAGGTGCCTACTCCTCTTTTCCCCTTTTCACCATAAGAGATGATTCCCATATCGCTTGAGCAAACAGGGGTATTTCAAAGAATTTGTCTTGAATGTTGATGAGGAGGACCCTCTAGCTAATGTTGAAAATGGTGTTCAAATACCCCATCCTGAAGACCGTATTCCCCTACTCAAAGGGGATACTACTGAAGCCTCTACGGATCCTAAGTCTTCTAAAAAGGTGATTAAGACTAGGAATTTCCTTTCTTCTGAGGAGGCTAAGGAGCACTCTAACCTTCTACATTCTCATCTTGATATTTTTGCTTGGTCATATGAGGAAATTTTTGGTATTTATGAGTCTATAGTGGTTCACAATATTGTTTTATGTCCCAATGCCAAGTTGGTTAAGCAGAAAATCCAAAAGATCAATCCTAAGGTTGCAAATTGTTGGTTAAGACCGAGATAGAGAAGTTGTTGAAATAAGGCTTTATCTATCCAATCAACTACTCGCCTTGGTTCTCAAAAAATGTTTCCATTACTAAATTTGATGGTTGTATTTGCATATGCATTGACTTTCGTGATCTTAATAAGGCTTCTCTTAAGGATTATTTTTATTACCTAATATAGATATGATTGTGGATTCGACTGCAGGCCATGCCATGTTATCTTTCATGGATTGCAGCCTTCTTAGGTTATAATTAGATCAGTATTAACCTAGAAGATCAATACAAGATAGCATTTACTACCCCTTTGGATACCTTCTATTATGTGGTCATGCCCTTTAGGTTACATAATGTAGGAGCAACTTACCAATGGGAAATGACCTTAATATTCCATGACTTCATTCATAAAATTCTAGAAGACTACATTGATGATATCTTGGTAAAATCTATAACTTGTCAGGATCATGTGGAGAACCTTCATCTTATTTTTGAAAGGCTTCTACTCTATAAGATGAATCTTAATCCTCTTAAGTGTGTTTTCAGCATAGATGCAAGAAAAAATTTGGGATTCAAAATATTTCATTGCGGAATTGAAGTCGACACAAATAAGATCAATGCAATTGTTGACATGCCTCCACACAAGAAAATTACTAAGCTGTAAATTTTACAAAGGAAGATTCATAAAGTTCACAAATTCATAACTCAAATGGTTGATCGTACCCTTCCTTTCACTCATTTGTTTAAAAAGTATGTTCACTTTATATGGGATGAAGAGTGCTAGAAAGCTTTTGAGTCAAAAAAAACTTATTTGGCCAATCCTCCCATACTAATGTTGGCTATGCAAGATAGAACATTTCTTCATTACCTTGCTACATCACCATATGCTTTGGCGGCCTTGTTCACTCAACATGATGATGCTAGGAAAGAGAGGGCGGGTCTACTACATTAGTTGTGTCCTGTTTGATTATGAAACTCATTATTAATCCATGGAGAAGAAATTCCTTACTCTCATCTTTTCAATTCAGAAGCTTAGGAACTACCTTCTTCATGTTGAAACACATATCACTGTAAAAAGTGACCTTCTAAAACATATGTTCTCTGGTGCCAACCTTGCTGGGAGGTTAGCGAAATGGGTAATGTTGCTTTTTGAGATTGACATAAAGTTTGTTACTTAAAATTTGATAAAGGGTCAAGTGGTTTCCAATCAATTGGCAGACGCTCCTTCATCTCACTCCTTCCCGTTGGGATTTATTCTCTGATGAGAACATTTTTGTGATCAATCATGACCTTTTGTGGAAGATGTATTTTGACGGTCAAGATGTCAAACTAGCTCCGGAGCAGTTGTGGTTCTAATATTGCTTGAAGGTAAGTTGTTCCCTCTCTCCTTTCAATTAGAATTCCCTTGCACCAACAACATTGTTGAGTATGAATCCCTCATCGTTAGCTTGTGTGCTACAATCGCGCCAAAAATAAATCATCTATGTATACATGGTGACTTTGAGCTCATTGTGAATTAGATTACGAGAACTTATCAGGCTAAGAAAAGTAAGTTGTCTCAATATCGAGACCTTTCTTTTTCTTTTCTTAATCAATTCTCCTATTTCACAATAAACAATGTTCCTAGGAGAGAAAATCAACACGCAGATGCCATGGTGAGTGTTTCCTCCCTGGTACCTTTAGATGAGGATATGAAAGAATACCACTTTATGGTTCAAGTCTTTAGTCTCTTGTTGTTTCTGATAAACTTGAATCTGACGCTCCTATGTGTTCTCACATAGACTCGGGAGAATGGTTTTCTAACATCTACAACTATCTGAAGACCAGAAACTTTCCTAATGATGTGACGAAAAATGATCACACTTGCATATGAAATCTTTCAGTCCATTGCATTTTCTTGTCAAATTTTCTCTATCAAAATTCTTACAACAACTTTCTTCTTCGATGTCTCACTAAAGCGGAAATACCCCTTTCCCTTAAGGAAGCCCATTTGGGTTCTGGGGGTGGAAAATTTGTCATTAAATCCCTAGTGCAAAAATTAATCCACATGGGGTACTTTTGGAAAATGATGGAACAAGACTCCTTAAATTTTATTAAAAAGTGCCTACAATGTCAACAACATAGTTATCTTATTCATGTTTCTGCATAAGAGTTACAAAACCAGTCCTCTCCTTGGCCATTTGCAAAATGGGGGTTGGATATCATAGGGAAGATACCATCTCCTTCTAAACGACACACTTTTATCATTACTACTACAAATTACTTCACAAAGTGGTTTGAAGCCATCCCGCTTTGATCTACAAATGTTGAATCTATTTGTAGCTTTCTTCTAAAAAACATCATTTCTCATTTTGGGTTGCCTTGTACACTTGTCTCTGACAATGGTACGCCATTCAAAAACAAGGAAGTAAGGAAATTCCTAGGGAAGTTTCACATTCAACATATATTTTCTATACTATATTATCCTGAATCTAATGGCCAAGTGGAAGCATCTAATAAGACTCTTGAGCTCATCCTTTGCAAAATAGTAAATAAACATGCTAAAAATCACCAAAAAATGCAAATCGAGAATTTTTGAGGCCTACATGGTCTACCTCGATACCCTCGACTATGTTTGCACGTAGCTGGTCCAACCTAGGTGCCTCATACTTTCATCTACTCAACATTTTGTTGACTTTTCTCTAACAAAATTCAACAAAATTTTTGTAATGAATAGTGCAAATGACCCTTTTTGAGGCCCACCTAGGCATATATAGGCCCCCTAGGGCCCATTTTCCCTAGAGCTCGTGGCTCACTGATTTCTCCTGATTTTACCCCACTTAGCTAGGGGTAAACTTAGGAGGGAGCATATAGTCACCTCTTCAGCATATTTTTTCTTTTGAATCATCAATTTTTTTCTTGATTATTCTTCTCGCTATTGTAGCTTCTTCCAATTTTTGGGATTGACTTAAAATTGAGTTTTGCAGAATAAAATTTTGTGCAATTTTTCACAATAGGCCCTAGACTTCTTGCTAAGTTCGATCATTGGGGGCATCTTCAGTACTAGTCAACTCAACCTTTGCAGTACACGCTTTCTAGCACACAAATCTGTAAAACTTCAAGTTTTGGGTGGAATTTTTCATTTCTACTTTAATGTGGCCATTTTTTCCAAAATCAAGCCCACTAAAGTGGGGGTAAAATGTAATGTCACAAAATTACACCTAGGGGCAATTTCACATTTTAACACTTTTCCTAGCATTTATGACAAAAACCCCATGGGTTGAAATTTCATGATTCCAACTCCATGTGGTCCAATGGCGAAGCAACAGTAGTCCATCAACCCATTTCTCAAGGACTAGCATTTTGGATGCTTGCACAGCGTACGAACATTTGCACAGCGCGCTAGCGTCCTGGAAATTTTCTAAGTTTGAAATGGGGAATCTTGAATCCTGGCTCTTGACACATGTCTTCGCAGTCAGGCTCTTGGGTGTAATGGCTCTTTTTTCCCTTGCATGTAACAAAACCCCTCTTTTTCTCTCATTTTGGCGGTTCTCTCATTCATTCAAGGCCCTCTCTTCAACTTCACTTCACTTCTCAACCTCTTCTACTCTTGGCAATAACACTTCTATAAGCGAAGCTCTATCAGACTAAGGTCCCTCCAATAGCCAAATCTCTCTAGCAAGCATTCAACAGTGTGTCTTTGTGTTCAAGAGGGGGTTGAGGCCTATTGGTAACACTCTCTAACTCTTTTCTATCTGTGAATAGATTAGATCTCTTTGTTCATTTACTATTTGTTGGTGTGGGTTCTCCTCTTGATGTAGGGATTACTTTCATGGAGGTGGGAACACCAAAGCAAGGGTTTGACTTCAACAAGCCCCAAAACAACTCTAACATTTTTACTCATTCGTTTTGTGTGCAGATTGTTAAAGCGAAGCTTGGAAGAAGGATTTGAACGATCAGTTGTTTGTAAGATCCCTCTTAGCTCTCCTTGTGTTTTCTTTCAAGCTTTTTTCTTCTACCTTGTCATTTTTTTGGACAGACCTCAAATTTGGGTTAGATAGTGAAGCTCTAGTTGTCCTGTTTACGTTTTGAGTTCTTTGTTGCTAAGGACGCCAATGCATCTTTTGGACTCCAACACATCGCACTAGCATCCTAATTTTGTGTTGTAGTATTTTGTTCAAGAGCACTCCCTCTGGAGGCAAGATGTAACATCCTAATCCTTACAGGGAGTTACCATGAATTATTCACCAAAAAGTAAATAACTAAAAACATAGGTGAAAAGAGACAAAAAAAATTAATATGGAACATGCTTTTGCATAATTGTTACCATAAAGATATAACAAAATATTTATACAATATTTACTATCCGAAAAGAATAAACATCTAACACTTTTTCATTTCAATTCTATGATTACAATTTAGTAAACTACATTCAAATACTAAAAGAGAGTTAGGTCAGAGATCCTTATCTGCATTCTTTCTATATTCCAAGACTCTGCATGTCATCTGCAAGAGGGAGAGCATCACCTGGGTGCTTTACCTCCAACCATGGACTTAAGCAATCCCCCGTACACCTTCCTAACTGGAAGGGGCCCTCCATTCATCAAAGATTTTAGCTAGGAACCCTCTTAGTTTTTCCATTTGAGCGTTGGTGTTGTGTCCTACTTAACTAATATTGTTACACAACTATGGATACCTTCCAACTATGTATGACATCTCTGACTAGCTAAGTATCTGGATCACAGTGAACTGACAAGTGTGCACAGAGACTATTGCACTCAGTATGGCCATAGTATTTGTATCTATGATACAATTTCTACCAAGAGAAATTTTTTTGTTTTCACCCACCCTACTCGACTTGGAATATCTTTCCTGACCTAGGGTATGTTGGAACTACCTATTCCACCCTATAAACAATCACAAAGGACTTATGGCTTGACATAACTTGTCTTCCTAGACATAACTCAACTGAGTTGATAAGGTGTTAGATCTTTCTCGAACCCCCATGTTACTTGACGTAACTAATGGGTCTTGGAAACCACCACTAGTTCATCATAGATAAAATACAAGGGTATTTCCCCACAAATTAGTTTACCTAGAATTTCCTTGCCAATACATACAACTAACTTGACCTAAGTGGTCATAGATTGACAAAGAAAACTTCATGTACATATAATACCCTATATTGGGTGGTATTCAACTAAGTACGTAACCCTAGAAGGGTTAGAACACTTACAATGAAACAATTTTACATTTCAAGGAAATAATTCAAATCACAAATCATTTATCAAAAGGAAACAAGGATTTTATCCTTTTATGTTTAGGAAATCTTGCAACTATAGTACCTAATGTTCTCATTAATTCATCCCCTCTTTTTTACTCACATTCTTTATTTATTGACAAAATGTTTAATCATAACTTTTAATAGATATTAGTCTTATACTAAAGATCTCTTCTTGTTTTTATAGTCTCGAATTGTTAGTGATTTAGTTTCATTATAGAGTCCTTCCTTAGAAAGTGAAGATTTACAAAGTGAGTAACTCATCTAGGTGGTTGGTTATTTTTGACTTGAACACCCAAGCTACTTTCATGTAACTTCCCAGGTCTTGGCTACAACCACTTGTTTGAGTCTTAACCCTAACCCTTGAGAGTGACTACTCCCATGATAAACATTCTAAGAAATTCTTGTCATGAAACGATATTTCTTGACCTTCCCAATCATTAATTGGTGCAGGGGCACCTAGGCTGATCTCCACCTTGTTTGAAAAAAGTTTTGGCTTGTACCTGATCTTGGCCAAATCAGGATTACTTTATGTTTGTTTTGATCTTAGAGTTCTTGTAGTATGGGTGAGTTAGTCATTAGGGTAAATAACATCTTAGCTTAGTCATGTTTTTAAATTTTTGGTTTTAAGTAGTTTTGGACAGTCTAAGTCGGTTCCAATGTCTTGAGTGGGTCTTAACCACATCTAAATTATTGGAAAATGTCAAGGAATAGTTAAGGGAAAGGTTAGTTGCTCGAGATAAGGGTGTTGTAAGTCCTATGTTTGAGGACCATGATGCAATGAAAGCATAATGGCAGCTGTAACAGGCGGATGTAAAAGTTGCATGACAAGAGTTATGTAAAATGGCATGCAAATCAGTAAGGGGAATCCCTTAAAATTAGGAATGCACGAGTAACTGCCTTGGAAGAAGTTGTTGGATCCAAAAAGGAAGGAAGAACTCATGGAATAGGGAGTTAGACATCTTTGTAAGGAGTTTTTGGTGTGGAGAATAAGAGAATAGTTAGCAGATTTCAAGTTTTCTGAATTTTTTTGCGTTTTGACTTGAAAACCCGCGTGTTTGAACAGTGGAAATGAATGTATCTTTGTCTTGGTGTTCATAAGACAGCTTTGGAGCAGTTCTCATCATGGCTTATGTTCCATAGAATAGTTTATTAAGGGTTTTCATTTCTGTTTTGGCAGATTTCTGTGTTTCTTGTATTTGTCGTGCTTTGTGAGAAAACAGTGATCTTGTGGCCGCTGTTTTTGAGGATTTAATACTGTGTTTATAGTTGTTAGGGAAGGTAGAGAAGTTTTCATCTGGTATTCAAGGTACTTAGTGCATAGTTATTGTTTCAAGTCCATAGTATAACATTATAGTGTGTTCCTCAGAATTCCCACTGTGTTTTGCAACAGTGTTATTAAAGGCGTTAAATACACAGATCTAACACTGCATTCATGTTATTAGGATTGTTTTGAGTCTTTTTCCTTTGTATATACAAGTGCAGTAGTGTAGAGTCTTTAAATTGAATCCTTAGAATTATAATTTAGAGGGTTTTCAAATTTAGTTGTGAGCAGTCAAATAAGAAATGGCTCCCCCATGAAGTTGGCTCGTGGAACTTTCCTGAGGTCAATGGAAATGGTAAGGGAGCCATGCATTTGTAAATACTTAGTGGTAGGAACCTTTGGAAGCAAAGGAAAAGCTGGAATCACCAAACCCTAGGCAAGCTTAGGACCCGGTTAGGGATTTGGAGTGAAGATTAAGGAACCAAGGCAGGGGAGAGTACAGTTGTACGGAAAAAGGACATTTCCAGGTGGACCAAGCTTAAATACAAGGACACCAAAGTAATGAAGGCCTGAACAATTTTTTTGATTGAGAAATCAACAAGAAATAGCAAAACCCTAGGAAGAGGGGCAATTAGCCCTCCTCTCCAAGAACTCAGGAGACAGCTGTACGGAAGATTTGGTGACTTGAGAACTTTTGCAAGATTTAAAGCTGGAAAAAGGGTGTCAGAATCTGTGATTAGTTTGCTAGGTACAGTGGAGATTTTGGGCAGAAAAGGCAAATAGATGACTGGTAAGGGCTAGTGGAAACTAGGCCCTCTCAAGACAAAACTAAGAGATCGGGTAACTTGAAGACAGTGGAATCTTCCAGATGGATGCAAATGTTGGTGAAATGCTTGGAAACAGAGCATTTATCTTCCCTGCAAGAGGTTCAAGACAGTTGGAGAACAGGGCACTTAGATTCTTCTAAGTCCTAGAAAGAGCATTCAAATTTCCAGAAGGTGTTGAGCCACCCAGGGTAAAGCACAGAGTAAGAACTCTTTGAGAAGAGTTGGAGCAAGGTTAGGTCAACCTAGAAGCTCAAGAGCTACCCACTGGAGTCAGGTTCCAGGCAGGGAATAGTGGAAAGTCTTCCACAAGACAGTGCAAGCAACCTTGGGTATTATCATACACCATATTGGTATCAGAGCCAGGTTTGGATTCCAGGCTTGTGATTAATGAGCCAATCCACTGAGTCAGTAGGAGAGAATACGCCAGAGGAAGGAACCATGGTGACAAATGCAGAACTAGCAAAGAAAGTAGAAGAGCAAGAGGAAGATAACCGGTTGCTCAGAGAGAGGATATCTCAGATGGAGAAACTCCTAGATGAAGTCCAAGAAACATCAGACACTGTGAAGGACAAGATTAAGAAAAAGGAAGAGCAGGAAGCCAAGGAAAAAGAGGTGGAATTGGAGGAGGAAGCTCCAAAGCCTGATCCTGTTCTTGCAGAGGAACCATTCTTGAAGGCACTGCAGGCCTTGAGTGGTAAAGCATTGGATGGTGTGCCACTTTTCAGTGGACAAATGGATCCATATTTAGTAGTAGATTGGATTGAGAGCATTGAGAATCACTTTGAATGTGATGGAATTACAGAGGCTCAAAAGGTAAAGGTAGCCAAGTCTAGGTTGAGAGGAGCAGCTCTCACATGGTGGAAGTTTGTGCAATCAGAAAGAGAGAAGGAAGGCAAAGGTCCCATAGTTTCATGGAAAGGAATGGTGACCAAGATAAGGCAAACTTATCTCCCAGATGATTATGAAGTCCAGTTGCATAGGAGAAGACATAATCTGAGACAAAAAGACATGGATGTCCAAACATATACAGAGGAGTTTCAGAAATTCTGCCTTAGATCAAAGGTGGTTGAAGATGAGAGTATCAAGTTAGCAAGGTATCTAAATGGACTCAAATGGTCTATTCAAGAAGATATGACTTTGGTGAACTTCAAAACAGTCCGCCAATGTTATCAAATGGCCTTGAAGATAGAGAAGAAAGGCAAAAAGAAGCAGGAACAAAACCCCAAAGGTAGAGGTAAAGGCAAAGACAGCAGAGGACAAAGAGGAAGCTATAGTGGAAGAAGCTCAGAATCAAGAACCCAAGGAGAAGTCAGATTTTCTGATCAGCAAGAAGGAAGCTCCAGTAGAGGTGGTAGAGGAAGAGGTTTCAGCCCCAGAGGAAGAAGTGGTGGACAAGGAAGAGGTAGTTACTTCACCAACATGAAATGCTATCATTGCAATCAGTTGGGACACCCAGCCTATAGATGTCCTGAGAAAGGAAGCACTTCTCATGGAGGAGATAAGAGAACCAACCTGATTCAAGATGAAGCAGCTGCAGCAAATAAGCAATCAAAAATACCTTTGAACTCAGAGGAAGGTGAGAATCTCATGATGAGAAGGACCTTAATCAAGGAACCGGTCAAAGAAGAGCCAAGCCAAAGAAGATCTTTGTTTAGGATAAAGTGCAAGACGATGGGGAAAGTGTGCAAGGTGATTATAGACTCAGGTTCTACTAACAATATTGTGTCAGAGGAGGCAGTCAAAAAACTGAAATTGACAAGGATATCTCACAGTAATCCTTACAAGGTCACATGGCTCAACAAGGGTCAGCATGTCTTGGTAAATGAACAAGCATGGGTGGAGTTTTCAATTGGCAAGTACAAAGACAAGGTATTATGTGATGTGTTACCTATGGATGCATGCCACTTGCTCCTAGGTAGGCCATGGAAATTTGACCGCCAAGCTGTGCATGATGGAGCCAAGAACTCATACACCTTCAAGAAGGACAATGTCACATACAAGATTCAATCTTTGTTGGAAGACAATGAGGTGCAGACAGCAGGTTCTAAGCTACTGATAACTGGTGAAAAAGAGTTCTTAAAGGCTTTAGAAGAAGGAGAAGGCATTGGCTATGCAATAATGATCAAGCCAAGAGAAGCAAGCAAAGAGAAGGCAGCTGAAAAGCAAGAGTTACCCAAGGAGATTCAAGACTTGTTGCAGACCTATGAGAACATAGTAAGTAGTGGTCAACCAGTAACTTTACCTCCTAAAAGAGCCATAAGTCATAGGATAGACTTGATACCAGGAGCCACCCTTCCAAACAAAGCAGCCTACAAAATGACACCTCAACAGAATGAGGAGATAGC
>VDFB02125533.1:0-11081 GCA_007258455.2 Sequoia sempervirens | reverse complement strand
AAAGTTCCATATTTTGTAGGGGAACAAAGATCTGAGTGAAATTATTTTTGTATAATTTTAAGGAAGGTATTAGGTATGCTTGGAGGTTAGGAAAGAGTTCTGGTAGTTCATCTTGTGAGAGCATTCTTTGACAGTCTTCAATCAGCTCTGTGAAATTTAGAAACCCTAGGGTTCTTGTGCATTTTTGTGTCTGGACAGCATATAGCCTGACCAGGCTTGAGACCACAAGATTCTTGGAGGTGAGGGTAGGGAAAACACCATTCCTAAGCAAACAACCTAGATCCTTGGTGGGTTTAGGAGGAAGAAGCATCAAACCCCTATTTCAGAGACCTAAATGGGGGCTCAAGGCTACTAGCCTTTCAAGCCCTAGGAAGGAACCTTGAGGAAGCGATGGAAAGTTGGAGGATTGTGGTTGCACAAGGACCTTAGATTGGTCATGTTGAAGTTATTGAAACACCTTTAAACCCCTACAAGAACCTAGAAGAAGTTTTGACGTTATTAGTCCTTTAGGGAAGATTAAGGGCCAAAGAAAAGAACATGATGAAGCACCAAGATTTGCTTGGAAAAAGGATAGCAAGTGGATAGAAGAGGGATTGGTCAGACAACCAAGGGTTCCTAGGCAGAAGCAGGGACCTATAGGTTAGCTTGGTGGAGCAAGGCACCAAGGGGGTCTATTGAGGAAAGGCCAAGAGCAAGAATTTGTGAGTGATTCCTCTAATCCCTTTCCCTATCAAATTTGCATCAGAGCAGGTTAAAGGTTTAGGAAAGCAACTTATATGTCAGAAGTTGAGTCAAGCAAAACTCCCAACATGGTGACAAATGCACAATTAGCCAAGAGGGTTGAAGAACAAGAAGAGGACAACAAGTCGTTAAAAGATAGAATAGAGCAACTTGAGAAAGCATTGAATGATGCCAGGTTGGAAGGAAAGGTACCAAAGGAAGAAGAGGTTGTGGTAGAGGACAAGGTCCCTCAAACCGGACTTATTTTGAGGAGGAGCCTTTCTTGAAGGTACTTGAAAGCCTTGAGGAAAAAGCACTTGAGGCATGGCCTCAAAGGGAGATGGATCCCCGACGGGCCTGCGGATCGATAGATGGCATGGAGAACCACTCTGAGCGTGATGAGCTCATCAAGCACAGAAAGGGAAGGTTGCTAAATCAAGGTTGAGAGGATCAGCTTTGACATGGTGGAAGTTTGTTTAGACTAAAAGGGAGAAAGAAGGCAAACAACCCATATCAACTTGGAAAGGAATGGTTGCTAAGGTAAAGGAAGCCTATATGCCAGATGATTATGAGATCCAACTTCACAAGAAGAGGAAAAGTCTAAGGTAGAAAGATCAAGATGTAAACACTTATATTGAAGAGTTCCAAAAGCTTTTCTTGAGATCAAATGTGAAAAAGGATGAGAGCCTAAAAGTGGCTAGGTACCTTAATGGATTGAAGTGGAACAGTCAGGGAGAGATGGCTTTACTAAGTCCCAAGACAGTCCACCAATGTTATCAATTGGCCATAAAGATTGAGGAAAGGAACAAAAGAAAGCATGATCAGTCCTCTAAAGGTAGAGGCAAAGGCAGAGATCAAAGAGGACAGCGTGGAGGTTACCAAGGTAGAGGTAATGATCAAAGGAACCAAGGAGAATCTAAGCTCACTGAACATGGAGGTGAAACATCTTCAAGAGGAGGATTTAATAGAGGAAGAGGACCTCAAGGAGGTTCAAATAGAGGAAGAGGAGCAGGCAGAAGTAACTCTTACTTTGCCACCATGAAGTGTTACCATTGCAACCAACTAGGTCACCCTGCTTATAGATTCCTGGAGAAAGCTTCTTCTTCAAGCAATGAAAAGAGAGTGGCCTATGCACAAGAGGACACCATGAGTCCAAAGGAAATTGAGATCAGTCATATAGAATCTGAAATTTGTGAGAGTCTAATGTTTAACAGAGTGCTGATCAGACAACTAGTCAAGGAGGAACCTAAGCAAAGAAGAGCTCTTTTTAGAGTAAGGTGCAAAATACTTTGTAAAGTATGCAAGGTCATTGTAGATTCTGGTTCTACAGATAATATAATCTTAGAGGAGGCAGTAACTAAGCTGAAATTGCAGAAGGTACCTCATACCAACCCCTACAAGGTCACATGGCTGAATAAAGGGCAGAGTGTTTTGGTTAATGAGCAAGTAACAGTGGAATTTTCCATTGGAGGCTATAAAGACAAGCTAGTTTGTGATGTATTAATTCATGGATGCATTACGCCATTTCTATTGGGTAGACCATGGAAATATGACGTATGCCATTTATGATGGGGAGGAGAACACCACTTCATTCAAGAAGGATGAAGAACCTTCAAGCCGTACTCATTGACAGAGGAAGATGAAGGGGAGTCCAAAGGTACCAAACATTATGTTGAGTAGTGGTAAAGTTTATCAAAGAATCTACATCAAGGAGGTGAAGGATATGATCATAATGCAGCTCCAAAAAGAAGAAAAGGCCGAAGGATATTCACTGGGCAAATTCAAAAATTGCTTGATAAATATGGGCATAGTCAGTGATGGAACACCTGCAACTCTACCACCAAAGAGAGCAATAAGTCATCAAATTGACTTCATACCTGAAGCCTCATTGCCTAACAAAGCAACATACAAGCTCACACCGGAGCAGAACCTAGAGGTGGCTAGGCAAGTGGAAGAATTGTTGAATCAAGGTCTAATTCAAAAGAGCATCAACCCATGTGCAGTCCCGGGGGTTTTGGCAACTAAGAAAGGAGGTAAGTGGAGACTTTGTACTGATTCTAGAGCAATCAATAGGATTACAATCAGATATAGATTCCCTATCCCTAGAATAGAAGATTTAATGGATTGCCTTGGAGGAGCACAGTATTTCACTAAGTTGGACCTCAAGAGTGGCTACCATCAAATCAGAATTAAGGAAGGTGATGAATGGAAGACAACTTTTAAGACAAATGATGGCTTATATGAGTGGAAAGTAATGCCATTTGGCCTCTCAAATGCCCCTAGCACATTCATGAGACTAATGAATGAGGTGCTTAAGGATTTCACATGAATCTTTGTTGTAGTCTATCTTGATGACATACTGATTTTCAGTAAGACAACAAAAGAACATTTGAAGCATGTGGAGATGGTTCTTAAAAGGTTGCAAGAAGAGCAATTGGCAATTAACCTTGAGAAGTGTGAGTTCTTCAAGCAAGAACTTGTGTATCTAGGCTTTGTAGTATCCCAAGGAACCTTGAAGATGGATCCAAGCAAAGCAAGGTGGAAGCCATCCAAACTAGCTCCACACCAACCAATAAAGAACAGAGGTAAGAAGTTTTCATGTTTTAGCTCAAATGCATAGAAACTATAAGAATTTTAGTACATTCATGCACTAGTACTAGATAACCAAGGGTGGTCTAAAAACAAAGTTTAAATGGACTCAAGAGGCTGATAAAGGGTTTGAGAAATTGAAACAAGAGGTAGTAACCCAACCTATACTTTTGTTGCCTAGTTTTTATAAGTTATTCACAGTTGAGTGTGATGCAAGTGGAGTAGCAGTAGGAGGAGTACTTAGTCAAGAAGGTAGGCCTGTAGCCTTCTTTAGTGAAAAGCTCAATGAGGCCAAGCAAAAGTACTCTACCTATGATCTTGAGTTATATGCTTTAGTGCAGTCCCTTAGGAAGTGGAGGCATTATTTGTTTCCCAAAGAGTTTGTGGTCTTCACTGATAACCAGGCACTCAGTTACATTAACACCCAAGAGAAGTTGAGTAATAGGCATTTGAAATGGATGGAATACATCCAAGCTTTCACTTTTACCATCAAGCACAAGAAAGGGCAAATGAACAAGGTGGCAGATGCATTAAGCAGAAGGTTGTTGACAGTCCAAGAAATACAGTTGAAAAGCATTGGATTAGAGAGTTTCAAAGACCTCTATGGTGAGGATGAAGACTTCTTAGAAGCCTACAAGGTATGCTCTAATTTTGAGAATCATTTTCATAGTCAATATGTTGAGTATACACTGCAAAATGGACTGTTATTTAAGGGTAATTTGTTGTGTGTTCCAAGAGGGTCAATGAGGGAAAATTTGATTCAAGAAAAAAATAATGGCAGTCTTAGTGGGCATTTTGGTATCAATAAGACTCTAGAACTAGTGCAAAGGTTCTATTATTGGCCTAAATTGGCAAGAGATGTGAAGATTATGTGATAAAGGTGTTGCTCTGCATGAAAGCCAAGGGGAGCTAGCAATGCTGGTTTTGTATCAACCCACTCCATTCCCAATAAACCATGGGAGTGTGTTAGTATGGATTTTGTGGTAGGACTCCCCAGGACTAAGACAGGGTTTGACAGTGTTTATGTAGTTGTGGACATATTTAGGAAGATGAGTCACTTTATCCCTTGCAAAACTACACATGATGCAAGTTACATAGCCCATCTCTTCTTCAGGGAAGTTTTAAGAATCCATGGATTTCCATTGAGCATTGCATCAGACAGGGATGTGAAATTCATGAGCCATTTTTGGAAGACTTTATGGAGCAGATTAAACAATTTGGGATCACTACTATCCCTGGTAATCCTATGGTCGACAGGTGGTTAATAGAGTGTTAGGAAATATTTTAAGATGTTTAACCAAGAAGTATGGACAAACATGGGATATGGTGATTTCTCAAGCTAAATATGCATACAATGACAGTGTTAATAGAACTATAGGGAAAAGTCCATTTGAAGTGGTGTATGGGATGCACCCAAGAGGTATTTGTGAACTCAAAGACCTTAGATCACTGGAGAATAGGAGTGGACATGCAGAGGACTTCACTCAGACCATGAAAGAGGTACATGAGCAGGTCAAGAAGACAGTTACAACAACAAACCAAAAACTGAAGGAGAAAGTGGATTTGTCAAGGAAGGATGTATAATTTGTAGTTGGGGATTATGTTATGGTCCACTTCAAAAAATCCAGATTGCAGAAGGGAATGGAAACCAAAATTCATGCATGAAAAGAGTGGGTCCATGCAAGGTGTTGGCCAAATATGGCAAGAATGCATATAAGGTGGAGTTACCATCAGATTTGGGCATCTCTCCAGTGTTCAACATTGCTGATTTGATCAAGTATAAGGGAACAATCAGTGATGAGGTTCAGAACAATCATGAAATATTCAAGGACATCAGTAATGTACCCCTACCTAATCAAGAGCAGCCTCAGGCAGAGCAGATCTTGGAGTCCAGAGTGCAAAAGTCTACAAGGAATAAGGTATACATGGAGCACCTTATCAAGTGGAAGAGAAAGCCCGACTCAGAAGCCACTTGGGTACAAGAAGATTAGTTCAAGAAACTTGGCATTAACCTAGCAATGATCCCTCCTTCCAATTCTTAGTGTTTGTGCTGAGAGGGGGAGAATGGTGCAGGGGCGCCTAGGTAATCAAGAGCTTTTGGAAGTGAGTTTTGTTTTGTTGTGCCTTTTTGGCATTTTGGTTGATCTGGATGATGTTATTTGTGTTTTCTCATAAGGTCATGTAGACCATTAGTGGTGACCTAGGGATGGTTTTGATTTTTTGGAAGGAGGTTAACAAGAGTTAAGTAGTTTTAACTCTTCATTTTGGCTAAATTGTAAAAAATGCCTAAGTGTTTGAAAACACATTGGGTTTTACAAAAGTGCACTTTTAGGTCATCTAAGCCTCGACCCAAGAAGATAAACTATTTGGGAGGCATATTTAAGGGTTTCCTTGACCTTTGTGTAGGGTTAGAAATATTTTGTACAAACTGTGTTTTCTGAAATTGAAGAAAACAACATTGAAAAGGCAGTTTTCCTGTATTTTTGTGATGAAACTGATCTTTAATGGCATGATTCTGTCATTTTACTATGTGTAGTATGTATTTTGAGGCTTATACAATCTTGGGAAGCCTTTCTTTTGATTTTGTAGTGTGTTTTTAACTTGCACTTGTAAATACTTTAATAATCTGTGTTTTCTAGCCTGAATCAAGTAGTGTTGGAATGATGGAGGCTTAGAGCACCTTCCCACCATACAATTTGTATGACCTTTTGGGAAATGTGCCCTACCTCCATGCTTGTAAATATGGTAGGAGTTAGTTTGTTTTTGGTTGCAGGAGTCAAGAGAAAGGCCTTACCCTAGGCGAGATAGTGAGAGCCCGGCTAGGAAAGGCTTGAAGACAACATGAATAATTTGCAAGGGATTGAAGTTTTTTAAGAAATTCATTTTGGAGGATTTAGGGGAGTGTATTGGCTCTACATGGTGACAAGGAAGAGCCTTTAACAATCCATTTGAATGAAGAAATTTCTAACAGTCTTGAATCAGCCTGAGAAAGCTAAGGAAACCCTAGCTTCTTAACCAATTTGGTGACTGGACACCATACGACCTGAGCAGTCTTGAAACCATAAGAATCTTGGAGGTGAGGGCATGTGAAACACATTTCCTAAGCAAAGAACTAGGTTACTTGGTGGGTTTAGAAAGAAAAATAATTTTTCCCCTGTTCAGCGACCTAATTGGGGCTCAAGGCTACTAGCCTTTTAAACCCAAGAAAAGCATTTTCTTGTAAGCGATGGAGAACTAGTGAATGGAGGTTGATCAGGAGCCTTTGTCAGATGATTTTGAAGCCATGGAAGCTTTTCACACCCCTGCAACAAGATTTGGGAGTATTTAGAGGTGAGCTAGTCTTTAAGAGTATTAAGGGCTAGGAATTGCATGAGAGGAAGAGCACCAAGTTTGGCTTGGTTTATGGACTTGAATTGATAGCACGGTTGGCAGAGGAACCAAGGGTGCCTAGGTAGTATAGGACCTACAGGTTGAGTGGTGGAGGAAGTGACACCAAGGGGTCATCAAAGGTGAGACCCGGAGCATTGAGATTGTGATTGTCTCAATCCAACCCTGTCCTACTTCATTTGACTATATGGTCAATGTGTGGATTTGATCTGAAATGTGAATACTCAAGAATTTCCCCAATTTTTTTGATTTTGATAGATGCGGTGTTATAGGCCACAGATGTGGTGCTAAACGCCATAGATGCAGTGCTAAAAGCCATAGATGTGATGTTATAGGCCACAAATGTAGAGCTAAATGCCATAGATGTGGTGTTACATGCCACAAACGTGGTGCTAAATTCCACAAATGTGGTGCTAAAAGCTATAGATGTGGTGTTCTATTTTTTGACCTAAAATCAATGGTTTATAAGTGGTTTTTTTGTTTTGGGAAATTTGTACATGTGGTCATAAAACACAACAAACACCCAGAATACAAATTTGGCTATTTTGACTCTTTGACTCTTGGATAATCAAGTATTTTTGTAAGTTTTCTTCCACAAAAATCGCTAGGCCTTGGTTCCTAAACAATTAAAGCAAGCATAACCTGGTTATTAATAACAGGTTATCTACTATAGTGGGCTTACCACAACTTTCAATATTTTTAAATATGAGAAAATGGAGTGGGTAACTAGGGTATGCCAAGGTCATGTACCAACTTAACACCCCTCGCCTTGAAAGGATGAAATCCAAGCAAGGAACCAAATCACCTCAACTAGGAACCATGTGTGGTAAGTAGTTTCTCATGATGATGCTATCACAATGCCCACAAATAGTAAACAAACAAAAGGTTTTAGGCTTGTAAAATAATGGTTCGTAGTGGATGAAATCTGAAGAACGCCATGGCCTAGTAGTGATGGGAGACTGAAGTCTCTAACCCCCATTCAGAAACACCTGGGATTGTAAGGCCCACCCCCTAAGGCACAAGTGGATTGAGCTCACCTTTCAATTTTTTCACTTTTATATAGCGTACTAGATGTATATATGTTGGAGGTCGTTCCCTGGGGTGAAAATCTACAGGTATGCTCACTCTACTCAAAATAAAAAAGGGAAAGCTTATGTATTGCTCTTTCTCATCACCAAGGAATCACACGTAGCGCAAGGGGAGAGGACACTTAAGACAACATGACACTGATATTTCTCATCACCCAAGAATCACACATAGTGCAAGGGGAGAGGATACTTTAGAAAAACATGCTTTCGATAATTGACTCACATGCATGCAAGTGAACAAAACACAAAAAACAATTGTTCTTTTTAAGTACCAATTCTAAATGTTCCTAATTTAGAAATCACAAACACATAATGGAACCTGTAAGAAATTGGATTAGTTGTTTTGTTCAAATTCTTCTCTCAATGTTTGTCACATAGCTGAATATAAGATATTAATAACCAAATAGCTCTTCCCTAATGAATGTAAAAAGTAGAAAAGTGAAAAACTCAATTTTATACCCTCTTTTTTCTTGAAAAGTAAATGTAGTGTAGAAAGGGTCAAATATGGTGTAGGATCTAATGAATGTAGCTCTGTAGCTAAGGAATGCGATGCTATATCTCATGATTATGGTGTAGAAGCTCACAATTGTGGTGCAAAATCAATCCTACACTTATGGCGTAAAATTTAACAAATGTGGCACACATAATTTAACAAATGTAATGCATAGTTTAACAAATGCGTTGCATGATTGACCATATGCATTGCATAATTGAACGAATGCAGTGCATTGTGGCATAGATGCAAAAAATCATGTTTTTCAAGTAAAAAACATTATCCTACACCAAAATATGAGGCATAACATATGAAAATATTTCCCTTGGCCCTTTTGGATGTAACTATGATGCCTATTTATTCTAAAAAAAGACTCCTAGAAATATGATTTTCAAAATTTGTCAAAAGTACCTACAGCCTCCAAGACATAAAAACACCAAAAACTTCCAAACAAAGAATGTTAATCAAGAGGGTTAGTAGTTCACGTTGGGTTCACAAATTTGTAGATAGGGAAAATCGGGGGAAAGTATGAATCATTAGTAGCAACCACAAAACTACCTAAATTCAAGCCATAATGACCCTAATCTAACAATGAAGCACGCATGACAATAGAAATCAAATGATAAAACAATAAAACCTCAATTCCTATGCCAACGTTGTTTTTCCTTCCTTGCTCTTCTCCATTTTGCTTTATTTTCTTTCAAATTTATAGTATGCAAGATATATGATAAGCTAAATGTTGATGATTGATAGCAAGATCTCAAAGATAGTATGATAGAAAAATATTGAAGATTGTGGTTCCTCAAAATGATATGATTGATAAAAAAAATATTGAAGATTATGATTAGCTTTGAAATAGAATTGATAGCTTGCTTTTGTAGAAATCCTAATTCAAATGAAGGGTTAAGATTGAATGATGAGGTATCATGATCAATGGATGAGATTAATTGAGAAGAAAAGAGATAAGGATGGGAAGCTAGGGATATGAAATATTAAATAATGGAAAATGATTATATAATAATAGATAGAGGGAAATGATAAATAATTAAATAAATAAGAATTTATTTAATTATAGAAGAAAAAGCTAAATTGATAATTAAATAATTAATTACAAAAGAAAGGAGGGAAAATGAAAAATGAATAATTAAATAAATTATAATTTATTTAATTATAGAAGAAAGGATGGAAATTAGCGACCTAATTAAACAATTTATTTAATTAATTCAAAGAAGAATAAAGATAAAATGAATTAATTAAATAATTAAGAATTATTTAATTAATAAAAAAATAATGGTATGAAATTAGAAAATAATCAAATAACTAAAATTATTTAATTATATAAGAAAGATACAAATTAATGAAAAAACTTGAAACATTTTCCAATTCTACAATAAAATTTAAATGAAAATTGTTAAAAAAATCTTTTAATAAAATAAAAGAATATCTTAATGGTTGCTATTCATAGATAACCTCTTTTACTATACATCTTTGCCATTGTAAATGTAAGAAACATACCATTTACTACATTAGTTATACCTTAATAAGCTCCTTTCTAAATTTAGTCTAAAATTTATATTTCAAAAATCAATAAAAAAATAGGTAATACTCCATGTGCTCACCATTTGATTGATATATCCTTTACTAATAAACATATTTGACAAACTAATTTAGCTGAAGCATCTGTTAGATGTTGGAGGCAAGAGGTCATGAGGTCTATTGTCCCCACCGTTCCGGTGGTACCAGAAAGCGTTTCGCGCCAGCACAGTGGTCCAGGCGCACTGCAGTTTAAAGGGGGACAAATAAATTCCTAGTCTAGAAAAAAAAAAACCAAAAACAAAAACGAAAACAAATATAACTAAATTTTCAACAATTTGCAACACCACTAACTTCATCGAGTTCTTTTTGCGTAGAAAATGGCCTCAAGGTGATGAAGATAAAATCAGCCAGCCATAGGAAAAAATTAGCATCGTCGTCAAAATCTTATCTCATCTTATCTTTATTAGAATCGAGGTATAATTTCAAATTTATGAGCTGGATCCGGACCAAAATTTATTAGAAATCCCACATTTCCGATGCCAATGAGCAGATTTTTGGTGCAATCCATAATCGTAACGCTAATGGCGCCAGCCTTCCTTCGGGATATTTATAAAGTGGGAATTGGGTATCAATAAGCAAAAGCCTGTTGTTTATCTGGATGCCGCATTTTGCTTGTAAGGAAGCCATGCTGAGCAAAATGAAGTTTAGATGGCAGCACTTCATGCTATCATATCTTGTATTTGTGTTTGCATGTAAGCGGGGACATGCAAAATATGTTCGTTACAAAGATCCATCACAGTCCATCGCCGTTCGAGTTGAGGATTTGTTGCGGCGGATGACATTGGAAGAGAAGATTGGACAGATGACCCAAATTGAAAGATCAGTGGCTTCTGCAGATGTTATGAAATATTACAAAATTGGTAAGAACATCAAATGAATGAGTTCATAATAATGAGCATTAGGTTTTCACAGTAACATGCTCGTGGAAAAAACTCTCTGCAATTTTGGTTTTTTACCTATGTTTCCAATCAAAATGTGTATTTTGTGTGCATTTTGTTCTCTTTCATATTTTACTGTTTTTTGGAGGTCTCCGAATCGTTTTATTTTTATGGAAAATTATGAAGTTGGTAATAATTAGATGAATGGATTAAACACTATTTTATGCAATCAGGGAAATTATTGCAGCTTGTGCTGAACAGTAATCATGTTAGGTTTTCAACATTAGGTGAAAAGCATTAATATTTTGGATTACAGATTTATAACCTGAT